>JAJAQF010000054.1:0-124588 GCA_020510985.1 Pholidichthys leucotaenia
TAAGGGCCACCAGAAAATTCTGAAAGCGTGTACCACTTAGCCAGGGGGCCGGCAGGCTCGTCCGGAACCTCCAAAAATGGCTGAAAATCACAAACAGCTCGCTCCATACCTTTTACCTCATCGTCAAATGTTATGTCCATAACTTGGTAGTCAAGGAGGAGGCTCAGGTTGGCAGTTGGAACGTGAACGTTTATTATATAGCAGGACAAACAATAGGTGCTCCGTACAGCGAGGGGGTCGACGCAAAAGAGGACGATCCTCTTCCGCATCAGCCCTTTATACTCCGGGTGACGGCGGGAAACCGGAAAGGTGGGCCGTCACCCCCCACTACACCAGGTACATCAGTATCATATTGATACATATCAACATGGAATGACAAAAAATATGTGTATTTTTTTGTATTTTATTTTTAGTGTTTCATTTTTTTTTTTCATTGAGAGAGTAGGGAAGGGAAAAAAAAAACATCAGACGTGGGTATAGAGGTTGGGTATAGTAACCAGAAAATCTATTCATGTCAAAGCAGTGCTTTGAAATTAATAATTAAAAGTAGACAACCAAAAACTTCTAGTTAAGGGTACAAAGAGGACCCACTTAAAAAACTTGAGTAATGACTTCAATCTTGAAGGTATTGAGGTTTTTCTCCAAAATTTATAATAATTTTCTTAGTTTTCTACTTTTCTCTGTAAATTTATCTAAATTTGAAACCATTTTCCTCAAATTTGTAATTTCTTCTTGTAAAATTGACTTTTCTTGTACATTTAAGACTTTATTATAAGTTTGTGGATTATTTTATGGCAAATTTTAGACTATTTTTAAAATAATATTACCGTTTTTGTTTTTGATAAATTTGAAACAGACTGGCATTTTTTTTTTTACTTTTTCCTGATAACAATTTAGATTTTTGACCATAATTTGCAAAGCCAGAACAGAGCAATAATTTAACTGTGATTTCAAAGAAAATCAATATTAATAAATTTGTATTTAATTAAATAAATAAACTTAAATGACCAAAGATGCAGTTATTTCTGTTATGTCTATATATTTATAGTTATTTTAGAACTCTCCTCGCCACCCAGGGAAAAACCTCCCTTATTTTGAAATTAAATGTTGACACGTTTCGTTTGTCTGAAGGCTGCTGACGGATTAAAGTCACTGACTTTGTGAATTTCGGTCATTTTAACCTGCCAGGTACATAATAGGGAATTGTAGCGGACTCTAAAGACATAATTCACCACAATATGTGTTCATGTACAGAATGATCTGTTTAGGCAGTTATAGCTGTGCTCTCAGGCTTTCTCATCAGGCACCTCTCTAGGCAGCCGCTGAAGGACCTCAGATTAGAGTGAAAAAGAGAGCTAACGTTTTTAGCTGTTGCTTTTTGTCACTGCCGCTGGAGAATAAAAACGACACGCCTGCTCGTGGAAGTAATGGGAGAAATTGCCAATCTCTTCATTCCTGCAATTCCTACAGAATATATCTTAATATTGTAGTGGCTGGTGAAATATATCCTCAGCAATTCATCAGTCCCCCTTGCCTTTCCCTTCATATGAAACCGGCTGCATATGAATTCTAACCACACCTCTTAGCTAAGCGACTCTTCCATTATTGCTCCCGTTTCCAACGGGTTAAAACCATGATAAATGCCTCCAGTGCTTACGTACTGCTTCTGATTTTTTTTCCGCGTTTAAAGTACTTTAACAAATTCATGTTTCTGTCCGACAGTCATGCTTAGCGAGACACTGCCTGCTGACTGACTGGAAAACTTGCGTGGGCGGGGCACTTCTAAACTCTGCATGGATGACGGCCACATGTGTTGTTCGTCTGTGTGCTTGCGGAAAGTCATTGCTTCATATATTTTTCTTAATAAATTCATATCTCCTTGGCGTGGCGGTAAAATTTCTGGCAAGGTGGGCTGCCACCGAGAAATGTTACCTGAGGAAACCCTGGAGTAGAGGGAGTGAAAGTAGATGAGTTTAATTACCTGGGGTCAACCATCGAAAGCAATGGAAAATGCACAAGAGAGGTGAAGAAGATAATGCAGACAGGGTGGAATGGGTGGAGACGAGTGTCAGGGGTGATTTGTGACAGAAGGGTAGCAGCAACAAAGAAAGGGAAGATTGACAAGATGGTAGTGAAACCTGCTGTGATGTATGATTTGGAGACAATGGCACTGACAAAAAGACAGGAGGTGGCGCTGGGGTGGCAGAGATGAAGATGCTAAGATTTTCCTTGGGAGTGACTAGGAGGGAGAAGATTAGAAATGAGTATATCAGCCCCCCAGGAGACAGCTAGCCACCAGGGCTGCTCGGAGAGGCGCTCCGGCCACCGGCAGAGTGAAGAGGCCTCGCCGTCACAGGCCCGTGGCTCTGAGAGAGATCCATCGCTGCCAGAAATCCACGGAGCTGCTCATCCGTAAGCTGCCCGTCCAGCGCCTGGTGAGGGAGATCGCTCAGGACTTCAAGACCGTCCTGCGTTTTCTGAGCTTCGCCGTCATGGCTCTGCAGGAGACCAGCGAGGCCCACCTGGTGGTCTCTTCTTCGCTAAGGGGGTCACCATCATGCCCAAAGACTTCCAGCTGGCCCGCTGCATCCACGGAGAGAGAGCTTAATTCTATTCAATTCAATTCAACTTTATTTATATAGCGCCATTTCACAACAACAGTCATCTCATAGCACTATCAACTGTAGGGAGGACCCCCACAGTTGCAGAAAGACCCCAGCAATCAGGCGATCCCCTGTGAGCAAGCACTTGGCGACGGTGGAGAGGAAAAACTCCCTTTTAACAGGAAGAAACCTCCAGCAGAACCAGGCTCAGGGAGGGGCAGTCATCTGCCGCGACTGGCTGGGGGGTGAGGGGACAGAGAAGAAGAAAAGAACAGACATGTAGAGAGCAAACAGCACGATGGGGACTCAATCTATGGGAGAGAACAAACAAATGTTAATGACCAGCAAAAAAAAAAAAAAAAAAAAATATATATATTTCATAGAGAGTGAGGAAAGGAGTGAGGCCCAGTGCATTACTGGAGGTCCCCCGGCTGACTAAACCTATTAGCAGCATAACTAAGGGAGGGTTCAGAAACACATGATCCCTCCCTAATTGTAGGCTATATCAAAAAGGTAGGTTTTAGCCCTATTCTTAAAAACAGAGATCGAGTCTGACTCCCGAATCCAGATTGGCAGCTGATTCCACAGGAGAGGAGCTTGATAACTGAAGGCTCTGCCTCCCATTGTACTTTTGGAGATTCTAGGTATTACAAGTAAACCTGCATTTTGGGAGCGTAGTGCTCTGTTAGGATGATACGGTAGTATCAGATCTTTTAAATAAAAAGGAGCCTGATTGTTTAGAGCTTTGTAAGTAAGAAGAAGGATTTTAAACTTAATTCTAAACTCTATGGGAAGCCAATGAAGGGAGGCCAGAACCGGAGAGATATGATCTCTCTTTCTAGTACCTGTTAAAACTCTTGCTGCAGCATTTTGGATCAGCTGAAGACTTTTTAAAGATGTTTTAGGACAACCTGATAATAAAGAATTACAATAATCTAATCTCGAGCTAACAAAAGCGTGGATCAGCTTCTCAGCATCACTCTGAGACAAGATGCTCCTAATCTTGGCAATATTACGCAAATGATAGAAGGCAGTCTTAGAAACAAATTTAATATGTGAATTGAAGGACAAATCCTGATCAAAAATAACTCCAAGGTTCCTCACAGAACTATTAAGAGAAAGAGTAACTGCATCCAAACTGAAAGTTTGATTTGGAAAGGAATTTCTAAGGTTTTTTGGACCAACAAGAATGACTTCAGTCTTATCTGAATTTAATAGCAGGAAATTACAAGTCATCCAAACTTTGATTTCCTTAAGACAGGCTTCTAACTTGGCTAATTGATTAGTATCATCTGGCTTCATTGACAGGTATAATTGTGTGTCATCTGCATAACAGTGAAAATGTATACAGTGCTTTCTAATAATGTTGCCTAACGGAAGCATATATACACTAAAAAGAGTAGGGCCAAGCACAGATCCCTGTGGAACTCCATGACTAAGCTTTGAGCTGAGAGAAAACTCATCATTTACATGAAGAAACTGGAACCTATCAGATAAATAAGATCTAAACCACTGCAACGAAGTGCCATTAAGTCCAACATAGTGTTCTAATCTATCAAGTAGAATATTATGATCAATAGTATCAAAAGCTGCACTAAGATCTAAAAGGACAAGTACAGAAACTAGTCCATTATCAGATGCAATGAGGAGGTCGTTAGTGACCTTCGCTAAGGCTGTTTCAGTGCTATGATGGATTCTAAACCCAGATTGAAACTCCTCAAATAAACCATTTCCCTGCAGGTGGTCAAATAATTGCGTAGCAACAACTCTTTCTAAGATTTTTGAAATGAAAGGGAGATTAGAGATTGGTCTATAGTTAGCTAAAGCTCCTGGATCTAGCGTTGGCTTTTTGAGTAAGGGTTTAATTACAGCCATATTAAAAGCCTGCGGTACATGGCCTAAAGTTAATGAAGAATTGATTATATGAAGAATAAAGCTACCAATAAGTGGGAAGACTTCTTTAAATAACCTGGTAGGAATAGGGTCTAAAAGACAAGTTGAAGGTTTGGATGAGGAAACTATTTTGTCTAACTCACAAAGGTCGATTGGAGTAAACTCATCAAGACAGACATCAATAGGAGTTGTAGTAGTTACAGTATTTAAGTTAACTGTGGGAAGAATCTGATTGATTTTATCTCTGATGGATGAAATTTTATTATTGAAAAAGTTCATAAAGTCCTGACTAGTAAGCTCTAAGGGGATGCTAGGATTGACAGAGTCCTGAACTCTTTGTCAACCTGGCTACAGTACTGAAAAGAAACCTGGGATTATTCTTGTTCTCTTCTATTAATGCAGAGTAATAACTCGTTCTAGCTTTTCTAAGAGATTTTTTATAAATTAAAAGATGATTTCTCCAAGCTAAATAGATTTCATCTAAATTAGTAGAGCGCCATTTTCTTTCTAATTGACGAGTCTTCTGTTTTAAGCTATGAGTTTCTGTGTTGAACCAAGGAGTTAAAAATCTCTGATTAGACTTTTTCTTTTTTAAGGGGGCCACCAAGTCTAGAGCCTGATGCAGAGAAGCTGAAACACTATCCACCATGTTATCAATTACAGAAGGAGCAAGCTGTCTATAGCTTATTTCCGTTGTGTTGACACATGGCATAGAGGAAACAATCTGCATAAATTTGGAAACAGCATCATCTGAGAGGCATCTACTGTGATAATATTTTTCTTTAGGAGCCAAATAGTCAGAAATAGTAAAATCAAAGGTTAACAGACAATGGTCTGACAGTACAGGGTTATGAGGAGACACTACAAGATTTTCTATTTCTATGCCATATGTCAGAACAAGGTCCAATGTATGGTGGAGGTAATGAGTAGAATTTCCTACTTTCTGAGAAAACCCAATCGAGTCTAATATTGAATTAAAAGCCACATTAAGGCAGTCACTATCTACATCCACATGTATATTAAAGTCCCCTACTATAATTATTCTATCAGATTTCAGCACTAAATCAGCTAAGAAATCAGGAAATTCGGATAAAAATTCTGAATAGGTTGATGGGGGACGATAAACTATGGCAAATAAAATTGGGTTTAACCTGGAATTGCTAAAGTGCCCAATACTGAGGACCAGGCCCTCAAAGGAATTATAACATGTTTTTTGCTTTACATTAACTAGTAATTTGGAATGGTAAATTGATGCTACTCCTCCTCCACGACCAGAACTTCTGGGATTTTGACAGTTTAAATAACCAGAGGGAGTTGATTCATTTAAACCAACATAATCCTCTTGTCCTAACCAAGTCTCTGTAAGGGAAATTAAATCAATCTGATGATCAATTAACAGATCATGGACTAACAGAGACTTGGGAGTTTGAGACCTAATATTTAATAAACCACATTTAATTTTTAAATTATGAGGAGGAACAGAGGCCAAATCATTCAATTTAGAGGCTTTATGTTTAATTTGAGTTTTACCAATATTTTGCTTTATCACTTTGGGATGCTTATACATTATATTTTTATTTACTTTGGAGGGAGCAGACAACGATTCTCTGATGGGGAAGACAGGGGCTAAGCTGAGGGGTGGCGGATGAAGAGGAGCTGCAGAGAGGCGTGTAAGACTGTGACTCTGCTTCCTGGTCCCAACTCTGAGTAGTCATGGTTTTGGAAATTTGGATAAAAAAGATGCCAGATTGTTAGATAAATGAGAAGCACCATCCAAAGTGGGATGAATGCTGTCTCGTCTCATAAGACCAGGTTTTCCCCAAAAAGAGCTCCAATTGTCAATGTAGCCCACGTCATTTTTAGGACACCACACAGACAGCCAGCGGTTCAAGGATGACGAGCGACTAAACATGTCATCACTGGTCAGATTGGGGAGGGGCCCAGAGAATACTACAGTGGCAGACATCGTTTTTACAAACTCACACACCGATTCTATATTAAGTTTCGTGACTTCCGACTGCCGGAGACGGATGTCATTAATGCCGGCGTGAATAACAATTGTGGAATATTTACAGTTACTTTTAGCCAGCATTTTCAAATTTGACTCGATGTCGCCTGCTCTGGCCCCAGGAATGCATTTGACTATGGCCGCTGGAGTCTCTAGGTTCACGTTTCTGACTACAGAGTCGCCAATGATCAGAGTTTTTTCCTCAGCGGGTGTGTCGCTGAGCGGGGAAAAACGATTAGAAACGTGAACAGGTTGGTGGTGAACCGGGGCTTTGCGACTAGGCTTCCTTCTCACCGTCACCCACCCAGTCTCCTCGCTGCAGAGGAGAGCCGGGGAACCGGTGACAGGGGGACCTAAGCTAGCTAGCTCCGCTGCAGCTAATGGGCGTCCGTCAAGATTAACTGGCGCAGACGGTGTTTCAATGCAGCGGAGCCGGGATTCCAAATCAGACAACCTCGCCTCGAGCGCCTCAAAAAGACAACATTTATTACATTTACCGTTATCACTAAAAGAGGCAGAGGTGTAGCTAAACATCTGACAGAGAGAGCACACCAGAGGAGGAGAGGAAAGAGAGGTAGTAGCCATAGCTAGTGGCTCGAGAGCTGGAGAGCAAACCACACAGGCAGACAGCAAAACAGGAAGTGACGATACGTTACCACAAGGAAGTGACGATCAACCTTAGACGATCAAGCTTAGACTTTCTGCTGCACATTCACCAGCCATAATGCTCTGCACTGTGTGTCTATATATATACATTTATAGTAATATGGACACATGTTTACTAGATGTTGTTTTTTCTAGCCTTCTGATTGTTGCTCTGAGTGTTGCTATCCCTATGCTGTTGCAATCCTGGAATTTCCCCATTGTGGGACTAATAAAGGTTTATCTTATCTTATCTTATCTTATCTTATCTTATCAGAGGGACAGCTCAGGTTGAGCGGTTTAGAGACAAAGTAAGATAGCAAGGCTGAGATGGTTTGGACATGTGCAGAGGGGGGATAGTGGATATATTGGACAAAGAACGTTGAAGATGGAGCTGCCACGCAGGAGGAAAAGAGGAAGACCACTATTATATGGTTTTAATTTACCTTAATGTAACTGTTGTTTACCTGCTGACTTCAACAAGAGTTAAAGTTCTATTGTTTCAGGTCATGGTCCTCTCTCTGTCTGGTGAAGATTCTCCAATAAAAGATAAAGAAGATACAATAAAGAAATAAAGACAAAAATAAAGTTCCATCTCTGTTAAAAATGTCCGCAACAAAAATCTCTCAACTGACATCGTCATGGTTGCTAGACAACTGCGTAGTGCCTGGTCACGCAGACTTAGGTCCTCCAAAGACCAGACCGTCTCGTTGAGGACCTACTCTCACTGTAGCGGCGGTTGCAGAACAGCACCTTCCCCCAGCTTTGGAACCGTTGGAAGAGGTGGTCTGTGGAACAGAACAAACGCAAATGTTCACATGTGTACGAGCACGCACATGTGCACGTTATATGCATTTGATATAGGCTATAACAATAATAATAATGGATTAGATTTATATGACACTTTACATATCAAGTGACATCTCAAAGCATTTACAGTGAGTCCATTATTCATTCACTCCAGACAGACATCAATAGTGGTAAGCTACTTCTGTAGCTACAGTTGCCCTGGGGCAGACTAACGGAAACCAGGCTGCCAAACCACGCCAAAGGCCTCTCCAACCACTACCGAACATTTATACACATTCATGCCCAGTGAATGTGAATAAATCCCCCGCCAATCCAGGGGAGTTTTCGGCATAACTCCAGTCAGTAGCCCTGGTCCCGCGCCATAAAAGCGACCGGTGTGCCTTGGTGGCCGATCCACCACGGAATCACGATGAAACCACTTGGAGATGGGCTGGGATGAAGCAGGTGATAACAGGGATGGCTATTAGGGTGATTAAGAGCTGAAGAAAATAACAATATAAGCCACGCTTACAGCGAGTGTCCTGATAACAGTGTTAGCTCGTGGGCTAGTAGGCTACCTTTAGCCACCACTTCATCTGCCTGGTTCCTGTCCCCAAGAAGTCATCTCCATCGGATCTGAATGACTACAGACCAGTTGCCCTCACAGCTCATGTGATGAAGGTCCTGGAGAGACTGGTCTTAGCCCAACTGAGGCCGCAGGTGAAGATGTGGCTGGACCCTCTGCAGTTTGCATATCAGCCCCATTTAGGAGTTGAAGATGCTGTCATCTACCTGCTGCAACGAGCCCATCTGCACATGAATGGTGGAGGAGATACAGTGAAAATCACTTTTTTTGATTTCTCCAGTGCCTTTAACACCATCCAGCCACTGCTGCTGGGCGAGAAGCTGCGGGTGATGGGGGTTGACAGCTCTGTGATCTCCTGGAATTCCGACGACCTGACAGGCAGACCACAGTTTGTCAGGTTGGGCAGTGTCTTGTCTGGAGTGGTGGCTAGTGATACAGGAGCACCACAGGGGACTGTGCTCTCTCCTTTTCTTTTTACCTTATACACCACAGACTTTCAGTACAACACTGAGTCATGTCACCTGCAAAAATTTTCTGATGATTCAGCTGTTGTGGGGTGTATAAGAGGAGGAGAGGAGGAGGAGTACAGGGCACTGGTAGACAGGTTTGTGGAGTGGACGGAACAGAATCACCTGAGGTTGAATGTCAGCAAGACCAGGGAGACGGTGATTGACTTCAGGAAGAGGAAGGCTCCTTCTCAGCCACTGCAGATTAGGGGGGAGGATGTGGGAGTTGTTGAAGACTACAAATATCTGGGTGTCAGGATCAGTAGCGGGTTGGACTGGAGATCCAACACCGATGCTGCGCACAAGAAGGGGATAAGCAGACTCTACTTCCTGAGAAAGCTGAGATCCTTCAACGTGTGCAGCAGGATGCTGGAGCTTTTCTACCAGACTGTTGTCGCCAGCACCATCTTCTTTGCTGTGGTCTGTTGGGGTAGCAGTATTAGGGCCAGAAATACCAACAGACTTGACAAGATTATCAAGAGGGCTGGCTCTGTAATTGGTCTCAGACCGGAGACCTTTGAGACAGTGGTGGAGAGGAGAACACTAAATAAACTGCGATCCATCATGAACAATCCTGATCACCCCCTCCACCACACACTAGATAGGCAGCGAAGGACTTTCTCCAGTAGACTACTACAGCTTCATTGTCGAACGGCCAGGTACAGGAAATCTTTCCTGCCACGTGCAATTTCACTGTACAATAACTCACTATGATGTTGTATTCTGGTCATAGCTATGCTGCCACACTGCACCTTACAGACTAACTGGTACATCACATTTCACTCTGCTCCTTATAGTCCTTCTTTGTGCAATGGGATGATTCATGTGTTTATACGGGTCATCATATATTAAGCTATGATGTATATAGGTTCTATAGTCATGTTAGTTTTGTTTTTTGTTTTTTTACTTTCCATGGGTAATCCCTTTGTCTGTCGTGTGTGTTTCTGTTGTTTGGCTGTCAACTGTCATGCTGCTGTTACACTGTAATTTCCCAGTTTGGGATCAATAAAGTACATCTATCTATCTATCTATCTATCTATCTATCTATCTATCTATCTATCTACATGACGGACAGCTAGGTGGGCCAATAATAGAGCAGTGGACGGGTCTCAAAGATGGCAGTGGGTTGGATTTTTTGAAACTTGATGTATACAATTTACCTGGAAAAGTCAAAAACATGTTTTGGGGAGTTTCTCTGAGAGAAAAACGAGATAAAGGCAGTGTGATTTTTTTTTCAGATAGTTGACTTTTTGGAAAATTTTTGGTTAATTACATGACCAGTTGACACGTTGGAGACAGTTCAAGCCTACAAACACACCATTTTTCAATCAATGACCCCTTTAATTCATTTTTTAAATGCATGCCTCTGACAGCAGGCTGCTGTGGCTGTCGGAAAGTTGGTGACAGAAAAACTTCATATTAGAAATAAATTTAAATCAAACTCACTACTGCTGCTAAAAATAGTCTCTGTGCCATTTCTAAACTGTAGATCTCTTCTATACTATTTTTTTTTATGAATGGGCCTTCCCCACCCCCACATAAATTTAATATGTCCCACAAATTTACAGCTTTCTTTCCAGCAAATTTGTGACTTTTTTCACTTATAGCTACATTAGACTTTTTCATGTAAATGTGAGACTTTTTCATATAATTTTGAAGCTTTTTTCTCATCAATTTTGTTTTTCTTTCTGCCAGAAGGTCGTCTATTCACCTTGAGGCCAAGATGTAATGCAGCCCTGAAGGCGGTGTCCCATGGTCCTCAATTTAATGCAGCCTACAAAATATCTATTTCTATACACATTTTAATGCTGTTTGTGAAACACAAACTCAAATTTCTTAATTAACTTTTCAAATGAACGTTGTGTGCTGAGCTGACTGTCAGCTGCCACCATCCACACCCTGCAGTGGAAACGTAGCAGCTTCAAGTCTGTGCTACACCCGCACGCATGCCACACAATGCCTGTACGTGGCAGTGCTGCCAGACGTACGATAATTATTGTACAAATATGATAGTTAATAATTTGACCCCTTCATTACATGACTAAGTTAATACATTAGCAAACACAGACAGGATACAGATCCTGCGCAAAGTGCGCATACATACTACACTTGCTTTTACGCATCCTCTCACGCACATGGCTGCGTGGAAGGACACAGAAGATTTGGTGGCGGTAGCAGAAAGGCGGCCTTGGATGGAGGCTACTGATGGGATCCACAGTTCACTGAAACATACTGAGTTAAGCTAAAAAGATCCGTGAGAAATAGTGGTTCACCAAATCACTCAGTGCTGTACAGGAGGTCCAGCTGTCTACCATGAGAGTCAGCTGAACGGAGCGGGCAGGGCTCATTTGCTGCTCAGGTGGGTGATTCAGCTGGTGAGCCCTGGCTTTCACTACAGTTCTGGTGAGTGATTCACTACAGTCCATTCACAAATAAAAACTACGACACTCCATTGAATCATTTGCATATGTTACAGCACTAATGCAGGCATGGCAGACTCAACATAATCAGCAGTTGAAGAAATTAATGGTGGGGGGGGGAAGGCGGCTCAAACCTGTTGTTGGCATTAGCACTGTGTTTATGCAAAAATGTCACCGGATTGTGGTTCTCAGGGTGCTTTCACACCTAAATTCATTTAATTTGGTCGGAATCAGCTGATAAGTTTGTTACTTTGCATCATTTTCTCCTTGGTTCGGTTCCCTTTCACACAGACAAAAATTCAAGCAGACCAAACTATGTCACGTTAAATCCCACGAGACTTAGGTCAGAACATTCTCTGTTCTTATTGTTCAGATTGACTGCTGCGAGAACAGGAAAGGTAAACACAGGAAGTAGGATGACTGTGTATTTATGCATTTCTAGGGAGAAAATAATATAAATCGTAACGTAATCTACAGGGGTTTAAGTTAGATGGGCAGTTATGTACAGGTGAGGATGGTAAGAGATGATGGTAAGAGAGTCAGCGGGGAACTAAGTTCAATAACGTGACAGCTGTTGGAAAGAAACTGTTCCTAAACCTGCTGGTTCTAGTCCGAAGGCTTCTGAAACGCCTTCTGGAGGGGAGAAGCTGGAACAGTCCATGAGCAGGATGGTTGGAGTCCCTAAGAATGCTTCGTGCCTGGCGCAGACATCTTTTCCTGTAGACGTCCTCTATAACTGGAAGTGGAGTCCCTGTGATGCGTTGGGTGGTTTTCACCACCCGCTGCAGCGCCTTATGGTCAGCAACAGAGCAGCTCCTATACCAGACTGTGACACAGTTGGTCAGGGTACTCTCTATCACGCAGCGGCAGAAGTTGCCCAGGATGTCAGTTGACAGATGGTTCTTCTTCAGTGTCCTCAAGAAGAAGAGGCGCTGATGGGCCTTCTTGATCAGGCTGGTGGTGTTAACTGACCAGGACAGGTCCTCCGAGATGTGGGTCCCCAGGAATTTGAAGCTGGGGACACGTTCAACAGCTATGCCATTGATATGGATGGGGTCATGTGTCTCTCCCCTCTCCTTCCTGTAGTCCACTATGAGCTTCTTGGTTTTGCTGGTGTTAAGGAGCAGGTTATTGTCGGCGCACCAAGTAGCTAAGTGCTCAACCTCTGCCCTGTAATCTGACTCATCGTTGTCTCTGATGAGTCCAATCACCGCGGTGTCATCTGCAAACTTTATGATGGAATTGGATCCATACATAGGCCTGCAGTCATGGGTGAAGAGGGAGTAGAGGAATGGGCTGAGCACACAGCCCTGTGGTACACTAGTGTTGAGTGCGATGACGGAAGAACGGTTGGGGCCTGACCTAACATGCTGGGGTCTGTTGGTCAGAAAATCCATGATCCAGTTGCAGGTGGAGGTACTGATTCCCAGGTCCCCAAGTTTAGTGAGCAACTTGGAGGGGATAACTGTGTTGAATGCTGAGCTGAAGTCAACAAACAGCATTCTTGCGTAGGTGTTCTTGTCATCCAGGTGTGAGAGTACATAGTGCAGCGCTGTAGAAACCGCATCCTCTGTACTCCTGTTGCTCCGGCAGGCAAACTGGTGAGGGTCCAGTGTAGGGGGCAGGCATTTTTTGAGCTGTGCCAAGACCAGTCGCTCAAAGCACTTCATGACTATGGGTGTCAGTGCCACAGGGCGAAAGTCATTTAGGCACGATGGTGTTGAATGTTTCGGCACTGGTACTATTGAAGTGGTCTTGAAGCACGCTGGTACCATGGCCTGGGCCAGGGACAGGTTAAAGATGTCTGTGAAGACCCCTGCCAGCTGCTCAGCGCATGCCCTCAGCACACGCCCAGGAATACCCTCAGGGCCAGCAGCCTTACGTACGTTGACATGACTCAGTGCGTTATGGACATCGGTGTGGGTGAGTGTGAAGTGGTGTTAGATAAAAATGGACGATTTGTAATAGTATCAGGTAAACTTGGTGATAAACATGTCACTTTGGCTAATCTCTATGCACCGAATTTTGATGATGTGCACTTTTTTCGCAACCTTTTTTCGCAACTTCTAGATTTAAATACTCATTCTCTAATTCTTGGGGGTGACTTTAATTTGTATATGGATCCGATCTTAGATCGCTCATCTTCAAAACCTGCTAGTCTTAATAAATCTGCAACTTATGTTAAGTCTTTTCTTGAGGAATATAGTCTTACAGATCCTTGGCGTTTTTTACATCCTAACGGCAGGGACTATTCTTTTTTCTCTCACGTACATCATACTTATACCAGAATAGATTATTTTTTTGTTGACAATTTATTAATTAATAACCTTTGCTCTTGCAGTTATGATAGCATCTCGGTTTCTGATCATGCCCCTCTTGTACTTAAAATGATCCTCCATGGATGTGACTCCATGAGAAAGCATTGGAGATTGGATCCATTATTACTTACAGATGAAAAATTGGTTGCGAATATTTCTTCTAAAATTAATTTTTTTTTGAAAGAAAATAAAACTCCTGGTATGTCAAATAAAACGATATGGGAGGCCATGAAGGCATTTCTTAGGGGGGAATTTATTTCATTGGCAGCATTTAAAAGACGATCCTTAATACAGGAACAGAAGGTTATTTTAGATCAAATCCTGGACATTGACAGACAATATGCTCAATCTCCATCACCCGCTCTGTACAAGGAACGTATGACATTACAAACTAAATTTAATTTACTTTCTACTCGACAAATTGAAGGTTGTTTAATAAGGAACAAGAGTGAATTTTATGAACATGGCGAAAAAACCAGTAAACTTCTAGCTAATCAACTACGTGGTATTAGAGCTAAGCAAATTATTACTGGAGTTAGGACAGATAAAGGAGAGGTGACATCTGACCAACAAGCGATTAATGATATTTTCAGGTCATTTTATTCCAAATTATATACCTCAGAATATACAACAAACTTAAAGGGTTTGGAAATTTTTTTTGATTCTATTGATATTCCTTCGATTTCTTCAGAATCTCGGCAAATTTTAGAAGCTCCCATCACAAAAGAAGAAATTCAGCTGGCAATATCATCCATGCAATCAGGAAAATCTCCAGGACCTGATGGGTTTTCCGCTGATTTTTTCAAAAAATTCTCTGATGACCTCGCCCCTTTCCTTTGTCAAGTTTTTACAGAGTCGCTTGACTCTGGTACACTTCCTCCTTCATGCTATCAGGCCTGTATCACTGTGTTGCTTAAAAAGGATAAGGATCCTGTTGATTGTGCTTCTTACAGGCCTATTTCCTTGTTAAATACCGATGTTAAAATTTTGTCAAAGTTGTTAGCTTCAAGGTTGGAAAAGATTCTTCCTTTTATAATTTCACAGGACCAAACCGGTTTCATTAAAAATCGCCATTCTTTTTTTAACTTGCGGCGGTTGTTTAATATTATTTATACTCCTCACCACAACATACCTGAATGTCTTATTAGTTTGGACGCTGAAAAGGCATTCGATAGGGTTGAGTGGGAGTATTTGTTTTTTACTTTGGAGAGGTTCGGTTTTGGTCCTTCCTTCTGTTCCTGGATTAAACTTCTCTATGCTAGTCCTTTAGCTTCAGTGTTAACTAATTGTCGCTATTCTGACTATTTTAGACTTTATCGTGGTACGAGGCAAGGCTGTCCTTTGAGCCCGTTGCTCTTTGCCTTGGCAGTTGAGCCGTTAGCTATTGCAATCCGTGGGAGCCGGGACTTTCTAGGCATTCGTAGGGGTGGCATTGAGCATAGGGTTTCACTCTATGCTGATGATCTTTTATTATTTCTCTCCAACCCACTTACTTCATTACCCGCTATACTTAATATTTTGGATAGTTTTAGTAGGTTTTCTGGTTATAAAATTAATCTTAATAAGAGTGAACTGTTTCTGATTAATGAAAAGATTCAAGTTCAGGATTTTGAACATTTTCCTTTCAAGGTTGTTATTGATCATTTTAATTATCTTGGGATATGTGTCACTAAACAATTTAATTACTTGTTTAAAAATAATTTTCTCCCCTTACTTGACCAGTGCAAGTTAATACTTTCCAAATGGTCCCCATTATCCTTGTCTTTAATTGGCAGAATCAATTCTGTAAAAATGATGTTACTTCCAAAGTTTTTATATTTGTTTCAATGTCTCCCCATTTTTATTCCTAAATCCTTTTTTAAGTCTTTGGACTCTCTGATTACCTCATTTATTTGGAATGGTAAACATCCGAGATTGAGGAAAGTTTTTCTTCAAAGACCCAAATCAGTAGGTGGCATGGCTCTGCCTAACTTTCAATATTACTACTGGGCAGCAAATATCAGGTGCATGTTATATTGGAAACATTTTTATCTGGAACCCAAATCACCTATTTGGATCCTTATGGAGTCACATGTGGACAATCAAACTTCCCTACCGGCAATTTTAGGTTCACCACTTCCCCTTGCTTTGTCTACACTGGGTAATAATAAAGTAGTTCGTCAGTCTCTTAGAATTTGGTCTCAATTCAGGAAAAATTTCGGTCTTCAGTTTTTTTCCATTAGAAGCCCAATTGCCGCAAATCATTTATTTACCCCATCAACTATTGATAGTGCATTTCATATATGGCACAGAAAAGGTTTAAAATCTTTTGCGGATTTATATTTTGATGGTCAATTTGCAAGTTTTTCTCAACTTTCCACCAAATTCGACATCACTTCTACACACTTTTTCCGCTTCCTCCAGGTCAGACATTATGTGCAAACCATGACAAAACAATTCCCTCAAAAACCTTCTGATAATCCTCTAGATGATTTTTTATTAGTTAAACCAACTTCTAAGGGGGTAATGTCAGTTTTATATAATTTAATTTCAAATTTACAATCTTCTTCTCTGGCCGCTATCAAATTGAACTGGGAACAAGATCTTAATTTTACTTTTACTGATGAACTGTGGGACTCTATTCTTGGCCAGGTTCACACTGTATCAATGTGTGCTCGTCACGCTCTTATTCAATTTAAGATTGTACACCGGATGCACCTGTCCAAGGTTAAGTTAGCACGCATTTACTCGGATATAGACCCAACTTGTGAAAAGTGTGGTAGCGCTCCTGGCACTTTGCTTCACATGTATTGGTCCTGCCCTGCATTGATGAATTTTTGGCATTCTGTTTTTATCACTATGTCTGAAGTCCTGCAATATCAAATTAAACCTCATCCATTATGCGCCATTTTTGGTGTGGCTCCAGAACTTGTCTTGCCAAGTTCCAAATTAAAAGTATTCAAATTTTCATTATTATTGGCCAGACGTGCTGTATTACTGAAGTGGAAAGATTCTTCGCCCCCTTCACATTTACAGTGGATAAAAGATATAATGTCCTGTTTGGATTTAGAAAAAATCAGATATACAGTCTGTGGCTCTGAAAACAAATTCTATAAATTATGGCGCCCGTTTCTTGATTTCTTTGAAAGACCCACGATTATAGTTTCTGAGTAGCTCATATCCCCTTTACCCCAACCCCACTTCACACACATAATTTTTCTTTGTATTTTTTTTTTTTTTTTTTTTTTATTGTTTATTTAAAGGTTTTTGTGCTTTGAAGCATTTACATTTGTTGGCTTTAAGTTCTAGTTTTTTACTGTTTGGTTGAAACAAAAATGAAAATTTCTAATACTTTGTATTGTATTGATACTTCAATTAATAATAATAAAAAGACCTTTGAAAGAAAGAGTGTGAAGTGGTGGAGGTCATCAGAGGGTGGGAAATTGATGTTCTTTTCGTTATTGTCCTTGTCAAAACGAGCATAGAAGTCATTTAGCTCATTGAGAAAGGGCACAGTCATGGCTATAGGTATGGAGTTGCTGGGCTTATAATCAGAGACAGCTTGAATGCCCTGCCACATGCGTCGGGGGTCAGAGTCCCCAAACTGTTCCTCCACCTTCAGCTTGTAGCTGTGCTTGGCCTTCTTGATGCCCCTCTTCAGATCTGCCCTGGATGAACGGTAGGCCTGTGCATCACCAGATCTAAAGGCATTGTTACGTGCCTTTAGCAGAAGCCGCACTTCTCTGTTCATCCACGGCTTCTGATTTGGGTACGTGGTGATCTGTCTTTCCGTGGTGACACTGTCAGTAGTGGTGTTGATATGGTCCAGGACTGAGTGGGTGTAAGAGTCGATGTTTATGTGGGAGCCACAGGTTGCCTGAGAGGTGAACATACTCCAGTCTGTGTTCCTAAACTTCTCCCAGAGTACAGAGTCAACCCCCTCTGGCCACACTTTGATGGTCCTCACTGATGGCTTCACCTGGTTGATGAGCGGTACATACTTGGGGGTAAGGAACAAGGATAAGTGATCAGACTGACCTAGGTGGGGGAGGGGAGTTGTAGGCTCCCACAATATTGGTGTAAACATGGTCCAATGTTTTCTCCCCTCTTGTGTGACAGGAGACATGCTGGTAGAATTTAGGAAGCACTGTCTTGAGGTTAGAGTGGTTAAAATCACCCGCCACAATAAATGCTGCCTCTGGGTGTGCAGTTTGTTGTTTGCTAATAGCTGCATGCAGTTCTTTCATAGCAAGCTTAGCATTAGCATCCGGAGAAATGTAAGCAGCTGTTATGATGGTACAAGTGAACTTGCGTGGCAGATAGAAAGGTCTACATTTAACCATGAGAAACTCCAGGTTAGCTGAGCAGTGTCTCTCAACAGTGACAGAGTTCGTGCACCAAGCCTTGTTAATATAAATGCACAATCCCCCACCTCTGGTCTTACCGGAGTCATCTGCTGCTCTGTCTGCTCGGAGCGTGTGTAGGCCGGCTAACTCAATAGCATTGTCGGGTATTCCACTATGTAGCCATGTTTCGGTGAAAATCATGATATTGCAGTTCATAAGTCTCTTATTGTTGGTGATCCGAAGCCGTAGTTCACTCATTTTGTTCGCCAGTGACCGTACATTAGCGAGGAAAATACTGGGTAGAGAAAGCCGGTACGGTGTTAGCTTTAGCTTAGCTCTTAGCCCACCGCGCTTCCCGCGCCTTTGTTTACGGTCTCTACGCCGCCTGCGAGCACTTCCGGTCGGCCGGGAAGCCTGCCGAGCGTCGGGTGTTCTCCGGAGCTCAGGGATGAGACGTAGGTTGCTGATAAAAAGATCGTTATCGTTACTTTGTAATCCAATGTCCAAAAGCTCCTCTCAGGTGTAAGATGTGAAAGCAAAGCTGTTCTGAACGAACATACCCGAAATGAGCAGAAATAACACTGCGAATCCACAAAATCTGAAAAGACGCTGAGCCTTGCGTTGTGCACGCGCCGCCATCTTGGTCATATGCTTGGTGATCTTGCTGACTGATTTAACACTACTTCAGCCGAAACCGGAAGTTCCACCCATAATCGTTCCTACAGCGGCACCCCCTGGAATAAGGTGGATAGAACGTGCTGTTAACCTTTTTCTTCTTCTTCTTCTTCTGACTGCTCCCTTTAAGGGTCGCCACAGCTGATCATCTGCCTCCATCTCACCCCATCCCTTGCATCTTCCTCTGTAACACCAACCCTCTCCATGTCCTCCTTCACTACATCCATCAATCTTCTCTGTGGTCTTCCTCTTTTCCTCCTGCCTGGTGTTTTGTCCACAAACCTGGCATAAAAGAGACGGACCAGGATGCTGCACTGGAACTGGCTTTGTTGCACAACTATGTACACGGCATCACATTCACTACACAGTACTGAGTCGCCTGGGCAAGAGCGCCCTGTAATGGCGGGCTCTCCCATGTGATGACGTCACCAGCCGACTGCGTCATCATGCCGCATATTGTACCAAATCCCATTATCACGTTCTCCCCCCTTTGCAAAAATAGAAAACACACCTAATTAAAACCCTCCCCAATCTGGTATATTAGAATCCCCATATCAGTCCACATTGTTAACATTCAACACATATTTTTTTTTCTCTTTAATTAAAACGTCAAACAAACCTGGAACTAGGGTCTGTGGCTAGACTGCCGCTGAACCTGGCACGGTTAAGTGGAGTATCCTTCCACTTGCCTTTTCCCAGCCGTGCTCCTAACAGTCCTTTCATTTCCTTTACAGTCTCCCATTGCAAAGACAGTTCCGTTGGAGGGGCCCTGCAGCACCCCCGTGGTGGGCATGCCCCTGGAGGCGCTGGCCCCCGGGACAAGGGCCAATCTTCATGACGCAGGGGCCAAGATCCCACACCGTTTCTGCTGACTCCCACGAAGCCTCGCCATCTGGAGCAGCCACCTGGACACACCATAGTTGGTTCGCATGGCGAACCAAACCATCTGTCAGCTGAAAGCACGCTGTTCCCAGCATTGCTACGATCCTCAGCGGCACCTGTTGTTTTGCTGGTTGTGGTTTGGTCAGTCACCATCCTGGTCTCTCACCCGTGTGAACCAGAACCCAGTCCATGACTTGAAGCGGCGCCTTACTTGATTTTATGCATTGTCGTTGTCTTCCCGGTGGCCCTGCGTGCTCATTCGGCTTGGGACCTCCATCATGCTGTGGCGGTTCAGCAGTCACCACGTTTGCAGTGGACCCTTCACCTGTCGTCTCTGTTGCTGGTTGAGGTTTATTAAGGGCACTGGAGCAGTCCAGTTCCCCCTCTGGGTGGCTCTCCTCCTGAGAGCGCAAAGCGTGCACTTTGGTGCCGGTACCATCCGTAAGTACCTCATCTCACACCACGACGGCGTCTTCCAGGATCGGAGAGCTTCAACTGCTGCACCTGGACCATTCAAACCCAGCACAGTCCCTAATGGCAAAGCCCAGTCTGTAGAAAAGATCACAACCCATAATGTTGTCACCGTGCGCTGCCACCTGGAACGTGAAGTCGTTCATGGCTTTGGACTTGTAGTGAGCAGTCAGTTCCACCGTCCCGATATTGCACAGTCTGTGACCACTGTACCGTACAGCGGTGTTGGGTTCTTTCTGATTTTGTGGTTGGGGAAAAACTTTTTCACCGTGGCCCAGTTTAACATCAACTGCACCACCGCCGTGTCAAGCAGGAGTGGTATGGCCACTCTGTCCAATTCAACTGTGCAATATGAGTGACTGCTGACATCGGGGCTTACCGAGTGGATGGTCGTTGTTGGTGGGCGGGTTGGCTCACTTGGCGGGCCCCATGGTGCTAGCGACCAGCATACCCTGGTGAAATGGTCCAGGTGTCCACACCTGTTTCACAGTATTCCTCTTGCCGGGAAAACTCATGCTCTGTCCCGGTGCGTTGGGGACAACCAACCCCCGCAGACGAGGGCTGTGGGTCGAAGTTGACCTTTGGCTCACTGCATACACCTTGTACTCTTCTGCTGTGTACTCTTTATCCTCTGTGTCCACCACGTTAGCTAGCGTTGACTGTCCGGGTAGCCTCTGTGTCTGGCACCTATTTAGCTCCTTGGCTAACTTGTCTGCTGCTTCTAGCTGAAGAGCTAGTTCAACTGCTCTAGCTAGCGTCAGGTCGTTCAGCGCTGTTAGCAACTTAGCTTGTAGCACAGCATTACATGTGCGTTCGGCCATCTGGTCCCGCACCGTTTCATCCTCCAGCGGCCTAAAACGGCACACACTAGCTAGCTGTCTCAGGTTATTGACGAACTGCTGAATTGGCTCACTGACTCTCTGTTGTCTCTGGCGAAAGCGAATCCGTCCTACTATCACGCTGTCCAGTGCAGCAAAGTGCTTAGTGATTAGCTCCACAACCTCCTCATATGAGTCCGTCATGCCAAGCGTGCGGAGAATCCTCTGGCCCTCCATGCCCAGGTTGTGGACAAGCAGAGCTCGCATCCTCATCTTATCCAACTTTCCCAGGTCCAACACTGTAACATAAACCTTGAACGCCTCCAGCCAACATGGCCATGGAACTAGCAGATCCCCGGGAGCTCAAGGAAAGGTTGCAGTGGTGTTACACACGCCTCTATGATTAATCCTCAGTCGCCAAATGTTATGTCCACAAACCTGGCATAAAAGAGATGGACGAGGATGCTGCACTGGAACTGGCTTTATTGCAGAACTATGTACACGGCATCACATACACTACACAGTACCAAGTCGCCTGGGCAAGAGTGCCCTGTAATGGTGGGCTCTCCCATATAATATGCCAGTGTGATGACGTCATGAGCCGGCTGCACAATCAAGCCAAATATTGTACCAAATCCCATTATCACACCTGCTAGCTCCAACTTCAATATCCATTGTCCAATATATCCACTATCCCCCCTCTGCACATGTCCAAACCATCTCAGCCTTGCCTCTTACTTTGTCTCCAAACCGCTCAACCTGAGCTGTCCCTCTGATATACTCATTTCTAATCCTGTGTCTCCGAGTAACTCCCAGTGAAAATCTTAGCATCTTCATCTTTGCCACCTCCAGCTCCACCGCCTGTCTTTTTGTGAGTGCCACTGTCTCAAAACCATACATCATAGCAGGTCTCACTACCGTCTTGTAAATCTTCCCTTTCACTCTTGCTGCTACCCATCTGTCACAAATCACCCCGGACACTCGACTCTGCCCACTCCACCCTGCCTGCACTCTCGTCTTCACATCTCTTGTGCATTTTCCATTGCTTTGGATGGTTGACCCCAGGTATTTAAACTCATCTACTTTCACTACGTCTACTTCTTCCATCTTCACTGTTGCACCTGCCTCCCTCTCATTCACACTCATGTATTGTGTCTTGCTTCTACTGACTTTCATTCCTCTCTTCTCCAGAGCATACCTCCACCTCTCCAGGTTCTCTTCCACCTGCTCCCTACTCTCACTACAGATCACAATGTCATCTGCAAACATCATGGCCCAGGGAAACGCCTGCCTGACCTCATCTGTCAGCCTGTCCATCACCATGGCAAACAAGAAGGGGCTTGGAGCTGATCCCTGATGTAATCCCACCCCCCACCTTGAATCCATCCGTCACTCCTATAGTGCACTTCACCACTGTTTCGCTGTCCTCATACATGTCTTGCACCACCCTCATATACTTCCCTGCCCTCTTATACCCTGGGTGGTGGCAGAACCGGAAAGACGGTGCCACCACCCGTGCCTCACAAATAAGGACCCCAAAGTACAACACAACACTGACCTCGTGGGCCGCAGTCTACAAGGCTGCACCACCTGAAATGAGATACAGCCACCCTAGAGACAGATGCTGCATTCACAGCAAACTTGCACCTGAAATCAGGTGCTCCTACCACAGAGCCAACATGCAAAACCTTGGACAGATGACGCAGTCCTCAAAACAAGAGAGGCTAAGCTAAGTTAGTTAAGCTAGCTGGTTTTAACTTGGTTCACCGTCCTTTTAAATCCTGTTTGAAGGCAGAAATGGAACCAGGACCTTCTCCGGGTCAGCTTAGTTGTCGTCTCACAAATATTCCTCACATTTGTTGGTGACCAACAAAAGTCTTTTTAACAGTTTTACCAGAAAGTCCCGGTACAGGCCTCAAAGCTCCTCAGGACTCGTTGCCATTTGAGCTCTTCTTCTTTTAGATTTGATTGGTGGTTAGCAACAAGCTTACAGGTGCATTACCGCCACGTACTTCACTCTATATCATCACTGTATATCTTTGTATCAGGAGTTCTTATAAGGAGTTCTGAACAACTCCCGATGTGTGAACAAATTATCCGTCCTCGTACTGTGTCCTGGGCAGCGTCAATAGCTGTGCCAGCCAGCCGGCCAACTTTGGCAACCACCTGCTTCGAATGGTGTCATATACAGTGCCATTTGAGTTGAGGAACGCATACGTCAAAATGACGTCACATTAGTGACATCGCATCCACACACAGGAAAAAATATAGTTTTTTTAAATATTTTTTTTTCTGGAATCAGTTAAAGCTGTGTTTTCAGGTCGACATAAACCTATCACAGAAAAATAGCTCGTGCTGTTAATAATATTTTTTCTAAACATCCGACCACGTGACCGGATGCTACCGTGGTTGGTTTCAGCTTGTGGCGGTGGTTCACTTTAAACCATGCAGGGAGTCAGATCAGCGTTTTTTACTACTCCAGTAACAGCACTCCAGGTGGAGATGGGTGAAATGCCTCTGGAGTTAAGAAGAACCCAAATAGCAGCCACATACTGGGCCAACATCAGAGGATTCAGTGACAGTCACCCAGTGCACAGTGTGCTGAAACCTTGCCAAGAGAAGGAAAAGAGACAAATGAGAAGCTTTGGATGGACAATAAAGAATAAAGTCAGGGAGCTAAGGGTTGCTGATAAAGCAGTATGTCCAACAGTCCCTCTCTCTGCAGAAACACCATGGAGTCTGGAAGAAGTAAAGGTGGATTTTAGATTTTTAACAAATGACATAAGGGGGAGGATAAACAAGAATGAGGTCAATAACTATTTAGACGGTAGCTATCCTGACTTTATAAAGATTTATACGGATGCATCTAAATCGACAAAAAACATTGTGGGAATAGCATTCATCATTCCAGAATTAGATCTCATGAAGAAGGAAAGGGTTAGTGATGACCTGGCTGTGTATACTGGGGAGCTTCTGGCAATCTGCTTGGCATTGGGCTGGGTGGAAGAAGTAAAACCCAGAAAGGTTTTGATAGGGTCTGACTCTAGCAGCGCAATGGAGAGTATTGGGCAAATGCATTCAGAGTCAAGACAGGATTTGGTGATGGAAATTGTACATTCAGTAGGGAGAATCTCAAAGGCAGGAGTGAACATCAGATTCATTTGGATCCCGGCGCACATTGGAGTGGAGGGGAATGAATTAGCAGATAAATATGCAAAAAGGGCAACTAGGATGAGTCAAGTTAGTTGGAATGTGAAACATAGCAAAGCAGAGGTCAAGAGCATTATCAAAAGGCAAATTAAAAAGAAGTGGCAGGAAGACTGGGACAAAGGAAGTAAAGGACGAAGCCTGTATGGCATACAAAAGAAAGTAGGGGGAGCTAGAGAAGGACAAAGGAGCAGAAAGGAGGAGGACATCATATCCAGGTTAAGATTAGGTCACACAGGGCTGAATAGTACATTAGTTATCATGGAAAAACACCCAAATGGAAAATGTGATTATTGTGGAAATGATGAAACAGTTGAACATGTATTTAAGCACTGTCCAAAGTATGAGGTTGCACGGTTAGCATTGGTGGACAGTCTATACAGGAACAAAACCCAGCTCAGTATAAAAGACATTTTGCAGAGAAGTTCAGGGGATGCGGTCTATAAGGCAGTTTTTAGGTTTATGAGGGCAACAGGACTAATTTCAAGAATATAGGAGAGTAATGCCATTCTGAATCACACTCCATTCCAGAAGTTGGCGGTAATGCACCTACAAGCTGTTTGCTAACCGCCATAAAACATCATAAGAAGAAGAAGAAGAAGAAGAAGATCAGCGTTTTATTTAGTGAAGCAACAGTGTGTTCATGCTATCAGCGAGAGACAAACTGCTGCTGAAAAAGAAACACACAGAGAGGCAAAGAAAAGATGGAAAGTCAGAAGAAACTGTTGGATGTCATGAAGCTCCGACCAACAACAGGTATGTGAAACTACAATGGGATCAGACACGCTAGAAAAGAGACTTTGGGAGGATTTTGGTCCAGAAGATCTGCAGTAACTTACAGGACGCTCTTTCCTTTTTGGGGAGAGGTTAAGAGCCGTTCACACCAAGCGCTATAAAGAGAACTAGAACTATAAAATTATAGTTTAAAATGGTTCTAACTCAAGTGATGGCAGGGATTCAGGTCAAGTGGATCCCTGACCAAGTGAGCACCCCAAGTGGACCCCAGGATCCAGTCTGGACATATACAAGTGCATTTTCAATCCAGTGATTTATAAAGTGATTCCTAATTTCCTAAAGCCTCATTCAGAACATTCTAGTCCCACATAGCTATTCTGTGGATTTTCATCTGGGGGCAGCAAGCGGTGGAGAAGAAAAGTCTTTTGAAAGCAGAAACGGAGCCAAAACCTCCGGGTCAGCTTTTAGTTATATTTTTATACATTTATTTATATAGATATATACAGTGGTGTGAAAAAAGTGTTTGCCCCCTTCCTGTTTTCTTTTTTTTTTTGTATGTTTGTCACACTTAAATGTTTCAGATCACCAAACAAATTTAAATATTAATTAAAGATAACACCAGTAAACACAAAATACAGTTTTTAAATGAAGGTGTTTATTATTAAGGGTAAAAAAAATCCCCAAACCTTCATGGCTCTGAGCCCCAAAGATCAATTAACTGTGGTTTATCACATGGTTGGAAAGCTGAGTTCAATTTCTCTGGCCACACCCAGGCCTGATTACTGCCACACCTGTTCTCAATCAAGAAATCACTGAAATAGGACCTGCCTGACAAAGTGAAGTGGACACTTATTAATTTCAATGAGCGATTCGCTCAGCTTTAGTAAACTGACCAGACTATTAGTATGTGCCATTTAAATACAGTGGATTGAAAAAGTGTTTGTCCCCTTCCAGATTCCGCTTTGTTTTTGTATGTTTGTCACATTTAAATGTTTCAGATCATCAAAAACACAAAATGCAGTTTTTAAATTAAGGTATTTATTATTAAGGTTTAAAAAAAAAAAAACAAATCCAAACCTACATTGGCAACTTCATAATGAATAATAATTTATTGTGTGAGCAGCAATTTGGGTTCAGATACAAGAGGACATCTGCATTTGCTCTAATGGAATTTATAGAAAAAATATCAACTGCCGTTGAAAATAAAGAGTATTTGGTTGGGGTATTCCTGGATCTTAAAAAATCATTTGATACAGTGGATCATAATTTATTATTAAAGAAATTACAAAATTGTGGTATTAGGGGGTAGCACTGTCCTGGTTATGTTGTTACTTAAAGAATATACTGTATATCAGTATGTATGTGTTGGT
Source organism: Pholidichthys leucotaenia (assembly GCA_020510985.1). Lineage (NCBI taxonomy): Eukaryota > Metazoa > Chordata > Actinopteri > Cichliformes > Pholidichthyidae > Pholidichthys > Pholidichthys leucotaenia. Next base: position 26,249 of record JAJAQF010000054.1, read on the forward strand.
AACAAAAACTCACAGTTACTGAAGGTTACTTGTGGAGTCCCACAGGGTTCAGTTTTGGGGCCACTGTTATTCAATATGTATATAAATGATATATGTAAAGTTTTGGAAAAAATGGATTTAATATTGTTTGCCGATGACACTAATTTATTATGCAGTGGAAGAAATTTGGAACAACTTTTGGATACACTCGGAAAGGAATTAGGAAAGCTTAAATTGTGGTTTGATTCAAACAAATTAACGCTTAGTTTCAGTGAGACAAAATTTACAGTTTTTAACAACCATCACAACAACTCATTATCTAAACTCAGCGTAAATGGTGTAGAGATTGAAAGGGTGTCCGAAGCTAAATTTCTTGGAGTAATAATTGATAATAAACTGTGTTGGAAGTCACATTAATTATATTAAAGGTAAAATATCTAAATCAATTAATATTAATATCAATGAAATATTTGCAGAATCAACCCACATTATATACTTTGTATCATTCATTAATACTCCCATACATGACACATTGTACTGAAGTATGGGGAAATGCATATAAAACAAACATGTATCCAATCTTTATACTTCAGAAGAGAGCTATTAGAATAATAAACAAAGCTGCTTACAGGGAACTAACAAACCCACTTTTTCTTAAATTAAAAGCTCTCAAGTTGAAAGATCTGGTTGACTTGAAAACTGCAGTAATAATGTTTAAAGTGAAGAATCTATCACTGCCCACAAATATCCAAAAGTTAGCCCTGCGATGGACTGGCGATCTGTCCAGGGTGTACCCTGCCTATCCCCCAAAGATGCTGGGATAGGCTCCAGCCCCCCGCGACCCGGAAAGGATTAAGCGGAAGAAGATGAATGAATGAATGAATGTTCCAAATAAGGAAGAAACAATATCATTTCAGAGGGACATGTATATTTTTAAAATCTTCATTGAGAACTACCACCAAGCAATACTGTGTCTCACTGCAAGGAGTCAGATTGTGGAATGCTTTTAGACCTGAATTAAAATCATGTACAATGCTTGGACAATTTAAACAAAAACTAAAGGAAGAAATACTCCAAACTTGTATACAAGATGACATGTAAAATCACATAAGGATTGTCATATCCAGTCTGCGTTGTGTTGTTGCTTAGTTTTTTGTCACACGTTGTCTTGGCTTTGTTCTGAATTGTAATCGCTCTTGTTTTGTTTTTCTTTTGAATTCTTGGATGGATTATGGGTGGGCAATGTAAGCTGCGGCTTCAGCCATCATCCATTTCAGATAACTTAAGTTGAATTGTCTGATCAGAAGAGTTATTGTTTAATTTGACCTTGTAAGATGTTTTTTCCCCTTGTTGTATTATTCTCTTCCTTTCTTTTAATCTTTACTTTTAATCTAGCCGAAATAAAAAAATCATTCATTCAGTCATTCATATAGTCCTGTGTGATAAAGCCCCCCCCCCCGTTTAAAACATAAATTAACTGTGATTTATCACATCATTGGAAAGCTGAGTGTTGCTGCTGCGTGCGCACCTTGGGCGCATGCGCACGCAGCGACCGGCAGCTGGTGAATTAGTGTGTGTGTGTGTGTGTGTGTGTGTGTGTGTTCTCTTGTGTACATTTATAAGTTTTTATAAAATCCTCTGTGTCGTTTCTGCCCTGGAGTGTTTGTGGGAATATATGGCGAAGAGCTCCCTGGTATCTACAACATGGATTTCCTCTCCTCTCTCGCACTGCTGCTTTCTGTGCTGTGGCTCTTTGTCTCTGAAGTAAACGCGTTCGGCTCCATGGCGAGCAGAATAGCAGGCAGAAAACAATATTCCAGGGACGTGTTGCTACGCTTAAACACAGCTGATGCAGTGTCTGTGATTGAGCCCAAACTGCAACTGCCGGACTTTATTTTGAGAGACGGACACAGCGGTGAAAAGAGAGGCAGCAGAAGGAAGCGTGCAAGACGTGGAGGTGTGAAATTGCACCTTAGGAGACGTCAGTTTGGTAACATTCCTCTTCCTTCGATAATTTTTGGGAATGCACAGTCTGTGAGAAACAAGGTGGATGAAATTCAAGTCAATGTACGTTACCAGAAGGATTTTAAGAACTGCTGCGTCATGGCTTTCACTGAATCTTGGCTTACTGCGCATGATCGAGATGCAGACCTGTGGATTGACGGCTTTGGAGCCCCGCTGCGCTCGGATCGGCAGGAAGAGGTAACGGGGAAACGTCAGGGGGGCAGAGTATGTTTATACATTAATAAGCAGTACTGCACATCTGTCACGGTCAGAGAGCGCATCTGTACACCCGATGTGGAGCTGCTGTCTGTCACTACGCCCCTTTTATTTGCCTCGTGAGTTTCCCCAACTTTTCATCACAGTTGTGTACATTCATCCGAGGGCAGACGCTGACTCCGCCTCCAGCACCATCTCTGATGTGGTGCAGCGGCTGCAGTCAATTTCTCCAGAGGCACCAAACTTCATTCTTGGGGATTTTAACCATGTTTCTTTAAAGAAGACACTTAAAAACTTTCATCAGTATGTCTCCTGCCCAACCAGGCGAAAAAAGACATTGGACCTGTGCTATGGATCCATAGAGAGGGCCTATAAATCACTCCCCCTTCCTCCTTTAGGATCCCCAGATCACGACTGTGTACATTTGCTGCCCACATATAAAACTGCTCTCAGAAGAGGCAAGGTGGAGATGAGAGACATTGATGTGTGGACAGAAGATTCAGAGCACAGCCTCCAGGAATGCTTTGACTGTACAGACTGGGAGATGTTCATAATGGCCTGCGGGGATGATTTGGACTCTCTGGCTGAGCTCACATGCTCATACATGGCTTACTGTCAAAATAAGATTGTTCCACGTAAACGTGTCAAAATATACCCCAACAACAAACCATGGGTTACTAAATCAGTTAAATCCTGCTTACAGAGGAAAGCACTTGCCTTTAAACAGGGGTCTGTTTCTGAGCTACAGGTTGCCACTAAGGAGCTGAAGGCCGAAATTTTAAGAGCAAAACAGAATTATAAATCAGAGTTGGAAAGCAAGATGGCAGCAAATAAACTTGGCTCGGCCTGGGCCTGTATGAAAACTATTGCAGGCCTTCAGAGCACAGAGCGCAGTAATCGTGTGTTTTTAGATGGTTTTAGTTCAGACACAGAGCTGGCTAATGCTCTAAATTGTTTTTATGGTCGTTTTGACTCCTTTGATTTCAGCACAGAAATCCAAGATTTGAAACAGAAACTCAAAGACAATCAGCACTTTAATATTGAGGTGCAGGATGTTAAAAGGGAGTTCTGCACTGTAAAAGTGAACAAAAGTCAGGGCCCTGATAATATATGTGGGCGCCTGGTAAAGTCCTGTGCACATGAACTGAGTCCTATATTTCATTACATTTTCAATAAGTCCTTACAGACACAACATGTGCCTAAGATCTGGAAAGATGCCGTGGTTGTTCCCATTCCAAAATCCAGCTGTCCTAAAACGGTAAATGACTTTAGACCAGTTGCTTTGACTTCAATTTTAATGAAAATTTTTGAAAAACTGGTCGGATGTGAGGTCCTAAGGCAGACTGAACATGCATTGGATCCTCTGCAGTTTGCCTATAGGCCTCACAGAGGAGTGGAGGATGCCACTGTCACTCTGTTTAACATGCTTTTTAAACATCTGGATTTTAATGGGACACACGCCAGGCTTTTATTTGTGGACTTTTCTTCTGCCTTTAATACAATCCAACCTCATATTTTAGTTGAAAGGCTCCTGCAACAATTTGATTTGAGCAATAATCTGGTGGGTTGGATTCTGGATTTCTTAACCAACAGGACGCAGAGAGTAAGGGTCAATGGCACATTGTCTGACCTAAAGTGCTCTTCTACTGGCTGTCCTCAGGGGTGTGTGTTGTCACCACTACTCTTCATCCTGTACACAAACATGTGTCGGAGCAGACATAACAGACACATTATAAAGTATGCTGATGACTCAGTCATTGTCAGTCTCCTCCAGGATGGTGAGAGTGGCCACGGCCCAGTAGTTGATGACTTTGTTCACTGGTGTGAGGATTCCTACCTGCAGCTGAATACAACCAAAACGAAAGATATGATTATTGACTTTAGGAGGAAAACTCCCAGGCACAAAGTCACCATACTAAAAGGCCAGACCACCGAATGTGTACAATCGTACAAATATCTTGGGACGATTATTGATAGTAATTTAAACTTTGAAGAGAACTGTGAAAGGGTGTGCAAAAAGGGTCAGCAAAATTTGCATTGTTTGAGGAAACTTGCACGCTTCCAAATTGACCGAACCATAATGACTGTTTTATCGGGCTTTTATTGAATCTGTTTTATCCTTTTCTTTAATGTCATGGTTTGGCCAGATAAAACTGAAACAGAGGAAATCCTTGGATCAGGTAGTTGGATGGTCCAGTCGTTTGCTTGGTGAGTCACAGCTGAGCCTGACATCCCTGTACACCAGACAAGTACAGAGGATGGCTGACTCGATTTTAAATGACTCCCACCCTTTGCACTGCAACTTTCAGCTTCTTCCCTCCAGACGGAGGTTTGCTGTCCCAAAAAGCAAAACCCAGCGCTACAAAAACAGCTTTGTCCCTGCTGCTGTCAAAGAGTTGAACAAGCTATAAAAATTATATTGTACATATTTTATATTCACCTATTTTGTAAGATGTGTGCCTGTGTTTGTGTCTATGTTGAATGTAATTAGTGGCTTGTAAATACGGATGTCACCAGACTGCAAAACAAATCTACCTACGAGTACAAATAAAGGAACCTGAACCTGAACCTGAGTTCAATTTCTCTAGCCACACCCAGGCCTGATTACTGCCACACCTGTTCACAATCAAGAAAACACTGAAATTGGACCTGCCTGACAAAGTGAAGTAGACGAAAAGATCCTCAACAGCTAGACATCATGCTATGATCCAAAGAAATTCAGGAACAAATGCGAATCAAAGTAATTGAGATCTCAAGTGCATCCGGAAAGTATTCAGAGCGCTTCACTTTTTCCACATTTTGTTATGTTACAATCTTATTCCAAAAGGGATTAAAATATTTTCCCCTCAAAATTCTACACACAATACCCCATAATAACAATGTGAGAAGTTATGACATTTTCGCATATTTATTAAAGGTAAAAAAAACAACTAAGAAATCACATGTACATAAGTATTCACAGCCTTTGCCATGAAGCTCAAAATTGAGCTCAGGTTCATCCTCTTTCCACTGATCATCCTTGAGCTGTTTCTGCAGCTTAATTGGAGTCCACCTGTGGTAAATTCAGTTGATTGGACATTGATTTGGAAAGGCACACACCTGTCTATATAAGGTCCCACAGTTGACAGTGCATGTCGGAGCACAAACCAAGCATGAAGTCAAAGGAATTCAGAATCAGAATCAGATTAATTGCCATTGTTCATGTGATACACAAAACTAGGAATTTGTCTCGGTGCCATGCTGCAACATTAAAAACATAATGAGAAAAAGGGATAAACTAAAAAACTAAAGGACTAGAAACGTGCAATAAGTGTAGAAAAATAAGTAATAAGTAATAATAATAATACTAGTAATAATGAGTAGTACTAGTCAAGGCAGTTTAAAAAATTAGCATGTAGCAGATTATGTGAAGTACCACATAGTGCAGTCAATAATGCAACAGAAAAATAGTGATGATTGACATGAGTCTGGTTGAGCTGCTGTACATAGTGCACAAGAGTCAAAAGTTGTGTATTGTCTGTAGACCACCGAGACAGGATTGTCTTGAGGCACAAATCTGAAGAAGGGGACAGAAAAATTTCTTCTTTTGAAGGTCCCACTGAGCACAGTGGTCTCCATCATCTGTAAATGGAAGAAGTTCAGAACCACCAGGACTCTTCCTAGAGCTGGCCGGCCATCTAAACTGAGCAATCGGGGGGAGAAGGGCCTTAGTCAGGGAGGCGACCAAGAACCCGATGGTCACTCTGTCAGAGCTCCAGCATTCCTCTTTGGATAGAGGAGAACCTTCCAGAAGGACAACCATCTCTGCAGCAATCCAGCAATCAGGCCTGTATGGTAGAGTTGTCAAACAGAAGCCACTCCTTAGTCAAAGGCACATGGCAGCCTGCCTGGAGTTTGCCAAAAGGCACCTGAAGGGCTCTTGGACCATGAGAAACAAAATTGTCTGTTCTGAGACAAAGATTGAACTCTTTGGTGTGAATGCCAGACGTCATGTTTGGAGGGAACCAGGCACTGCTCATAAGTATGCCAATGGTGGTGGCAGCATCATGCTGTAGGGATGTTTTTCAGTGGCAGGAACCTTGGAGACTAGTCAGGATAGAGAGAAAGATGAATGCAGCAATGTACAGAGACATCGCTGATGAAAACCTGCTCCGGAGCACTCTTGACCTCAGACTGGGGTGACGGTTCATCTTTCAGCAGGACAACAACCCTAAGCACACAGCCAAGATATCAAAGGAGTGGCTTCAGGACGACTCTGTGAATGTCCTTGAGTGGCCCAGCCAGAGCCCAGACTTGAATCCAATTGAACATCTTTGGAGAGATCTGCTAATGGCTGTGCACCAACGCTTCCCATCCAACCTGATGGAGCTTGAGAGGTGCTGCAAAGAGGAATGGGCGAAACTGCCCACAGATGGGTGTGCCAAGCTTGTGGCATCATATTGGGGGGGGGGGGGGGGGAACAAAACTTGAGGCTGTAATTGCTGTGAAAGGTGCATTAACAAAGTATTGAACAAAGGCTGTGAATACTTATGTTAACATGATTTCTTAGTTTTTTATTTTGAATAAATGTGCAAAAATGTCAAAACTTCTCACATTGTTATTATGGGGTATTGTGTGTAGAATTTTGAGGGGGAAAAATGAATTCCTTTTGGAATAAGGCTGTAACATAACAAAATGTGGAAAAAGTGAAGTGTTGTGAATACTTTCCGGATGCACTGTATCAGTCAGGAAAAGGTTATAAAGCCATTTCTAAAGCTTTGGGACTCCAGCGAACCACAGTGTGAGCCATTATCCACAAATGGTGAAAATATGAAAGAGTGGTGAACCTTCCCAGGAGTTTCCGGCCGACCAAAATTACCCCAAGAGCGCGGCGATGACTAATCCAAGAGGTCACAAAAGACAGTTAAGGTCAGTGTTCATGACTCCACCATAAGAAAGAGACTGGGCAAAAATAGCCTGCATGGCAGAGTTGCAATACAAAAAAACACAGCTGAACTAAAAGAAGATAAAGGCTCATCTCATTTTCCATCCATCCATCCATTTCTACTGCTTTTCCGGAGGTCCGGGTCATGGAGGCAGCAGTTCAAGCAGAGAAGGCCGGACTTCTCTCTCCCCAGCCACCTGCTCCAGCTCTTCAGACAGGATACCAAGGCATTCCCAGACCAGCTGGGAGACATGGTCTCTCCAACGAGTAATGGGTCTGCCCCGGGGTCTCCTCCCAGTGGGATGTGCCCAAAACACCTCAAGTGGGAGGCGTCCAGGAGGCATCCTAATCAGATGCCCATACCACCTCAACTGACTTCTTTCAATGTGGAGGAGCAGCGTTTCTACTCTGAGCCTCTCCTGGATCACTGAGCTCCTCACCCAATCTCTGAGGGTGAGTCCAGCAATCCTATGGAGAAAGCTCATTTCAGCCGCTTGTATCCGCGATCTTGTTCTTTCGGTCATTACCCAAAGCTCGTGACCATAGGTGAGAGTAGGAACCTAGATTGACTGGTAAATCGACAGCTTTGCCTTAGAACTCAGCTCCCTCTTCACCACAACAGACCGGTACAACGTCCGCATCACTGCAGATGCTGCTCCAATCCGTCTGTCAATCTCTCGCTCCATTTTCCCCTCACTCGTGAATAAGACCCCAAGATACTTAAACTCCTCCACTTGGGGCAGGAGCCTGTCCCCAACTCAGAGAGGACAATCCGCCTTTTTCCGGCTTAGGACCATGGACTCGGACTTGGAGGTGCTGATTCTCATCCCAGCCGCTTCACACTCAGCGGCAAACTGTCCCAGCAAGAGCTGTAGGTCATTGCTGGATGAAGCCAACAGGACAACATCTGCAAACAACAGAGATGAGATCCTGTGGCCACCAAGCATGACACCCTCCATTCCCTGGCTGCGCCTAGAAATCCTGTCCATAAAAATTATGAACAGGATCGGTGGCAAAGGGCAACCCTGGCGGAGTCCAACTCTCACTGGGAATGAGTCCAACTGAGTGCTGGCAATACGAACCAAACTCTCACAACGGTCGTACAGAAACCAAATGGCTCGTAACAACAAGCCCGATACCCCTTACTCCCGAAGCACCCCACAAAAAAACCATGAGGGATGCAGTCAAATGCCTTCTCCAAGTCCACAAAACACATGTAAACTGGTGGGGCAAACTCCCACGAACCCTCGAGAATTCTCGAGAGGGTAAAGAGCTTGTTCGTTGTGCCACGGCCAAGACGAAAACCACATTGCTCCTCCTGAATCCGAGGTTCGACCGACAGCCGGACTCTCCTCTCCAGTACCTTGCCATAGACCTTCCCAGGGAGGCTGGGGAGTGTGATCCCTCTAAAGTTGGAGCACACCCTCCAGTCCCCTTTTTTGAAGAGAGGAACCACCACCCCGGTTTGCCATGCCAAAGGCACTGCCCCCGACCTCCACGCAATGTTGCAGAGGCGTGTCAACCATGACAACCCAACAACATCCAGGGCCTTGAGGTACTCAGGGCGAATCTCGTCCACCCCTGGGGCCCAGCCACCAAGGAGATTTTTAACCACCTTGGCGACCTCAGCCCCTGTGATAGGCGAGTCATCCCCCTCGTCCCCAAACCCTGCTTCCTCTGTGGAAGGCATATCAGTGGGATTGAGGAGATCTTCAAAGTTTTCCTTTCACCGCCCGACGATATCCCCAGTTGAAGTCAACAGCGCCCCATCTGCACCATACACAGTGTGGACAGGGAGCTGCTTTCCCCTCCTGATCTGCCAGACAGTTTGCCAGAATCTCTTCGAGGCCGACCGAAAGTCTTGTTCCATGGCCTCTCTGAACTCCTCCCATACCCGGGTTTTTGCTTCAGCAACCACCCGAGCTGCACTCCGCTTGGCCTGCCGGTACACCTCAGCTGCTTCAGGAGTCCCACAAGCCAACCAAGCTTGATAGGACTCCTTCTTCAGCTTAATGCCCCCCCTCACCACTGGTGTCCACCACTTGGTTTGGGGGTTGCCACCACGAGATGCACCAACCACCTTGCGGCCACAGCTCTGGGCCGCTGCCTCAACAACAGAGGTGGAGAACATGGCCCATTCAGACTCCATGTCTCCAGACTCCTTCAGAATGTGGTTGAAGTTCTTCCGGAGGTGGGAATTGAAGACCTTCCGGACAGGGGCCTCAGCTAGACGTTCCCAACACACCCTCACTATACATTTGGGTCTACCAGGTCTGAATGGCTTCCTCCCCTGCCATCGGATCCAACTCACCACCAGGTGATGATCATTTGACAGCTCTGCACCTCTGTTTACCCGAGAGTCCAAGACATACGGTCGCAGGTCTGATGACACTAACAAAATCGATCATCGACCTGCAACCTAGGGTGTCCTGGTGCCAGGTGCACATATGGACACCCTTATGCTTGAACAAGGTGTTCGTTATGGACAAACTGTGGTTAGCACAGAAGTCCAATAACTGAACACCACTTGGGTTCAGATCGGGCAAGCCGTTCCTCCCAATCACCCCCCTCCAGGTTTCACTGTCATTGCCCATGTGCGCATTGAAGTCCCCCAGTAGGACAATGGAGTCTCCAAGAGGAGCACCCTCCAGCACCCCAGTCAGAGTCCAAAAAGGGTGGGTACTCTGAAACACCATTTGGTGCATAGGCACAAATGATGGCCAGGACCGATTTCCCAACCCGAAGGCACGGGGAAGCAACCCTTTCATCCACCGGGGAAAACTTCAATATAGAGGCAGCAAGGTGGTGGGATACAAGAATACCCACCCCTGCTCGTCGCCTCTCGCCTGGGGCAACTCCAGAAAAGGCCAACCTCCAGCCCCTCTCCAGGAGACTGGTTCTGGAACCGGAGCTGTGTGTTGAGGTGAGGCAGACTATATCTAGCCGGTATCTCTCAACCTCGTACACCAGCTCAGGCTCCTTCCCCACCAGAGAGGTGACATTCCACGTACCAAAGGCCGGTTTAGAAAGCTTGGGATCAGTCCGCCAAGGTCTCCGCCTTTGACCGCCACCTAATCCACATAGCACCGGACCCCCATGGTCCCTTCTGCAGGTGGTGAGCCCACTGGAGGGCGGACCCATGTAACTCCTTCAGGCTGAGCCCGGCCGGGTCCCATGGGTGGAAACCCGGCCACCAGACGCTAGCCATCGAGCCCCTCCCCCAGGCCTGGCTCCAGGGTGGGGCCCCGGTAACCCCATATCGGGTGGGGTACACTGAATCCTTGATCTAGAATTTATCATGAGTCTGTTGGATCGTTCTTAGTCTGGCCCTTCACCCAGGACCAGTTTGTCTTGGGTGACCCTATCAGAGGCAGATTGCCCCGGACAACATAGCTCCTGGGATCACTGGGGCATGCAACCCCCCGCCCCCCCAACCATGATAAGGTGATGATCCATGAGGATCTCAGTTTTTTTATGTTTTTTTTTTTTCAAAATATTTATTAATTTTCATTTTTCCAAAGCAAAAAACACACACACACACACACACACACACACACACACACACACACACACACACAAATTGTTCAGCAAAAAAACAAAACAAAAAGAAGGCGGCAGGCAACATAATCAGCACAAAAAAAAGAATACATTTTAAGAGCAAATAAAAGCTCGGGACAAAATGACAAAATAGTGGACAAATTTCCTTCGATATCATCTAGAAACGGTTTCCATATACAGCTAAATACATCAGTTTCAGAATGTACAAGGCAAGTCACAAAGTCAAGTAGAATGTGCTCCAATATTAGCCTCCTCCATCCAGAAACTGTTGGGACTTTGTGAAATCCATTGCAACAAAATATTTTTCCGGCCACAGTAGGTTAGAATGTTATATAATTTACTGTTGAATTTGTTTCCTGTTTGTTTACTTGGTAAACCAAGGAGAAGAGACAGTGGATCAAGGATAATTTTCAGAATTTTCTTAATTTCAAGAAGAATGGACTCCCAATATCCCTGAATCTTGACACATGGCCATAAGCAGTGAGTAAGGCTGCCATCATGAATTCTACATTTAGGACACGGAGAAGAGGAACCTGACTTAAATTTAGACACTCTGTTTGGGGCTAGATAGGCTCTATGTAATATTTTAAGTTGTGAAGCCCAGGTACGGTTACAAATTGTAATTTTTTTGGCAGCATTCCAGATCTTACACCACATTTCATCTGTAATATCAACATCCAATTCTCTTCCCCAGATTCGAGCCAAAATAGGAAAATCTACATCACAGTAACCTTTCAATACCTTATAGCACATACTAAGTGGCATTCCCTTGAAACTAAAAAACAACTTTTCAATGTCAGAGATTTCAATATCCACTAATAATGATAAAATAAAATGTCTAATTTGAAAAAAACGGAAAAGATTATTTTTATCTAATTTAAAGTCCTCAGCCACCTCATCTAAAGACATAAGAATTCCTTCCTTAAAAATACAATCAAATGTGGAAATACTCTTAGAAACCCACTCCCCAAAACCCGAATCCAGCAGTCCAGGAGGAAATTCTGGATTATTGACAATAGGAGTAAAAGTTTAGGTTATCCCAGCTCTCCCCTCAATGCACCGTGCTGCTCTCCAGGCCTTGACAGTGTTAACAGATATCGGGTTACTACAACATTTCTTGATAGTTTTCATACTTTTTAAGAAGAGCAGAGTATTAAGAGGACATTCACATAATGATGCTTCTATATCCAGCCATAATGCAGAAGTATTTTTGCAAACCCACTCTTGTGCATACAACAAAAGAAAACTTAACTGATATTTTTTGAGATCTGGGAAATCTAAGCCCCCCATATGGCCGGGAAGCTGTAATGCTGACATTTTTATAAGTGGCCTTTTTTTGCTCCATATGAAGGAGCTAAAGCAGCCCTTTATTTTTTGAATAAGTTTGTGTAAATAAAATAGGAATGATTCTCATTAGATAAAGCAAACGAGGAAGAATATTCATTTTGAGAAGCGAGATTCTTCCTAACCATGATATAGGGAGGCAATTCCAACGCTCGAGGTCCTGTTTGATTTTACCAAGTAATGAAACATAATTCGCTTTAAACATTTGGTCAAAACAAGGTGTAGCAAAAATACCCAGATACACAAACCTGCTGGTGACCACTTATAGGGAAAGCCGGGAATGTAACATTGTTTTCCCAGAGGCATGGCCTCAGATTTCAAAAAATTAATTCTATAACCGGAAAATAAACTAAACTTATTAACAACTGAAATGAGCCTATGCACTGAGACAGTTGGGTTGGAAAGAAACGATAAAACATCATCGGCATATAATGAAATTTTGTGAGTTCGGAACTTGGTAAAAATGCCAGAGACGGTAGCGTCACTTCGTATTGCTTCAGCTAGCGGTTCAATTGCAAGAGTGAACAAAAGGGGGGAGAGGGGACAGCCCTGTCTGTTCCCTCTTCCAACCTCAAAGTATTTAGACCTAAGTCCATTTGTGATAACAGCTGCCAAAGGATGACTATAAAGGACTTCAATCCACGTAATAAAATTAAGACCCAACCCAAACTGCTGCAGAGCATAGAGCAAATATGGCCACTCAACGCAGTCAGACGCTTTTTCTGCATCGAGAGAGACTACCTGACCATCCGCCGTACGCTTCTGACACAACTGAATCACATGTAAAGGACGTCTGACATTATTACATGAATTGCAACCCTTAATAAAGCCTGTTTGATCAGGATTTATTACATGGGGCAAGATTTTTTCCAAGCGTATTGCAAGAATTTTTGACAGTATTTTAGAATCAACATTAAGTAAAGAAATTGGTCTATAAGAGCCACAACATTCTGGAGATTTTCATTTCTTAAGGATTAAGGATATAGTAGCTCCTCTAAGAGAAGGAGGTAGGACACCAGCACCAAACGAGTCACTTAACACATCTAAATACGGCTTTGACAGAAAATCCCTAAATTCTTTATAAAATTCTGATGTGAGTCCATCCGGACCTGGTGCCTTCCTGTTCTGAAGAGATTTAATTGCTCTGTGCACTTCAGATTCTGATATTTCTGCATTTAAGTCAGTTTTTTGAATGTCTGATAAATTTGAAAGATGAATTTGTGAAAAAAAAAGGTTGCCATTAGTGATTGGAAGTTATTACATGGTTCAGACTTGTATAAACTTCTGTAAAATTCTAGAAAAAACATATTAATTACCTCAGGATCGGTGGAGCAGAAACAATTCTTATCAGTAATTGAAGCTATTGTTTGGGAAGCTATTCGTCCATCCATCCATCCATCTTCTACCACTTTTCCGGAGGTCCGGGTCGTGGAGACAGCAGTTCAAGCAGAGAAGCCCAGACTTCCCTCTCCCCAGCCACCTGCTCCAGCTCTTCAGAGGGGATACCAAGGCGTTCCCAGACCAGCTGGGAGACATGGTCTCTCCACCGAGTCCTGGGTCTGCCCCGGGGTCTCCTCCCAGTGGGACGTGCCTGAAACACCTCAAGTGGGAGGCGTCCAGGAGGCATCCTAATCAGATGCCCATACCACCTCAACTGACTCCTTTCAATGTGGAGGAGCAGCGGTTCTACTCTGAGCCTCTCCCGGATGGCTGAGCTCCTCACCCTATCTCTGAGGGTGAGTCCAGCAATCCTATGGAGAAAGCTCATTTCAGCCGCTTGTATCCGCGATCTTGTTCTTTCGGTCATTACCCAAAGCTCGTGACCATAGGTGAGAGTAGGAACGTAGATTGACTTTTAAATCGACAGCTTTGCCTTAGAACAAAGCTCCCTCTTCACCACAACAGACCGGTACAGCGTCCGCATCACTGCAGATGCTGCTCCAATCCGTCTGTCGATCTCTCGCTCCATTTTCCCCTCACTCGTGAACAAGACCCCAAGATACTTGAACTCCTCCAATTGGGGCAGGGGCCTGTCCCCAACCCGGGAAGCTATTCGTGTTTTTGTTAAATAAAGATATTTGCCTGATTTATCCCCATGCTCAAATAATTTTTGTTTGACAAATTTGAGTTTATCTGTAGCATTTTGTCAGCAAAATGTTAAGCGAGCACCGGATGGCATTAAGCTCCTTTAATTTGGATGGTGAAGAATTATTAAAGTATTCTTTTTCTGCAGAACTGAGCCTTCTTTCTAATATATTCTGTTGTTCTATAATTCAACGTTTTTTGCTAGATATGTATATTATTAATCCCCTACCAAAAGCTTTAGCAGTCTCCCATAACAATGATGGGCTGCTGGCTGTGGGAGAGTTAACAGTAAGAAAATGTTTATATTCTGTAGTAAAATATTCTACAAATTTAGCATCCTTTAAGATGAGAGGATTTAGTCTCCAGTGTTTTAATTGTCCTTTTACAACTTTAGGGGCAAAATCTAAATAAACTGCTGCATGATCAGAAATGGCAATATTCCCAATTTTGCAGGATACCACCTGTTTTAAAATAACTTTGGAAATAAAGAAAGTAATCAATACGTGTGTGACATTTGTGTCGGTTGGAGAAAAAAGTGTATTCTTTCCCCGCAGGGTGAAGTTTCCTCCACACATCCAAAAAACCCACTTCCTCCATAAGAAAAAAAACACCTGTTTTGTTTGTTTGGAAATGGCAACCTCACGTAGACGCCGTTTCACCCCATCAAATCCCTTCCGTTTACACATGATATCCACCGAGAAATCTTGAAAAAACATAATCCTTGAACCTTTGTACATCTGGGAATTACGCTGGTCACCACTGCCACTCCGCCGTGAAGTCTCCAGCACCCATTGCTGGTCTCTGAAGTTGTGAAATCAAATCAGCACAGGTCTCGGGTACTGGGTGGGTCCCGGCCACGGAGCGAGTACACGATGTGCTCTCTCCAGCTTAACACGACCGTCTTTGGTCTCAGTGCGCAAAAACTCAGGCAACCACTTTTGAAAAAACGTAAGGGCATGAGTGCCCTCTGCACCCTCTGTGAGGCTGATGACACATATATTCTTCCTCCGACCTCTATTTTCAATATCATCAATGTGTTGTGCCATCGCCTCAACCTATTTCTCCAGTGCCTGTATGCATCCCGTAGCCTCCTTCATATCCTCTTCCTCCACCGCAATTGTCTTCAGTCTCTGTGGTGCGTTTGGTCAGATCCTTTATCTCTGAGCCCTGAGCCCAAAGCATATTGGCTAGCGAATCAACTTTGTGGTTGATGACTTTTGTAATATTCCCCGTAATTTCTTCAATGACCTGGCAAAGAGCAGGGTCAAGGGTGGTAGTTTTGCTAGCTGTTGGTAGTTCAACTAGCTCCGTGTTAGCTAAGCTCTCCATGTCAGCCAAGCTTTCCGTGTTAGCCATGGAAGTTGTCTTAGCCATGCTAGCTGTGCTAACCAAGCTAGCCGAGTTATCAGCATCACAAGTCTTACTGCTTTTTTTAATATTTCTGGGCGGAACGAGTCAGAAAGTAGGCATCAATGCTCATATTACAATTAGTACCCCACGGGTAACAACAAAAGATAAAATATTGCTTAAAAGTTAATGAGGTGGTGCACAGCTCAGCGAAGCCAACCTCTCACTACGCCCCCATCTTGAAAAGGCTCATCTCAGTTTTACCAGAAAACATATTGAAGATCACCACAACTTTTGGGAAAATACTCTGTGGACTAACGAAACAAAAGTTGAACTTTTTGGAAGGTGTGTGTCCCATTACATCTGGCATAAAGGTAACACAGCATTTCAGAAAACGAACATTATACCAGCAGTACAATATGGTGGTGGGAGTGTGATGGTCTGGGGCTGTTTTGCTGCTTCAGGACCTGGAAGATTTGCTGAGGTAAATGGAACCATAAATTGTGCCGTCTACCAAAAAAACCTGAAGGAGAACGTCCGGCCATCTATTCGTGACCTCAAGCTGAAGCGCACTTGGGTTCTGCAGCAGGACAATGATCCAAAGCACACCAGCAAGTCCACCTCTTAATGGCTTAAGAAAAACAAAAGTAAGACTTTGGAGTGGCCTAATCAAAGTCCTGACCTGAGTCCGATTAAGATGCCGTGGCAGGACCTTAAAAAGGGAGTTCATGCTCAAAAACCCTCCAATGTGGCTGAATTGCAACAATTCTGCAAAGATGAGTGGGCCAAAATTCCTCCACAGCACTGTAAGAGACTCATTGCCAGTTATTGCAAACACTTGATTGGAGTTGTTGCTACGAAGGGTGGCCCAACCAGTTATTAGGTTTAGGGGGCAATCACTTTTTCAAACAGGGCCATGTGCTATAGGTTTGTATTTTTTTTCCCCCTTCATTATAAACACCTTCATTTATAAACTGCTTTTTGTGTTTACTTGTGTTATCTTTGTCTAATATTTAACCTCTTGCACTCCGGTGTACCGCGGGCGGACACGTCTCTGCGTCCTAGAGTGCACGAGGGTGCACGAGGGCGCACTGGAAAAAAAAAAAAAAGCTGCATTTCCGTTCTTCCACTACAGACACAGCTGCGAACAGAAAGCCAAAGGAGTGCTTTGATTGGTTTAGATGTGATTGACCTCTCATTCGACTAATAAGAGCCTTGAATTGGGTTTCTGAAACCTTGAAGAACCAATGACTGAAAACCTAGCAAGAAGGACCCGCCTACCAGCGACTGCGAATAAAGTCAGCCAATTGAAGCACAGAAGTTCGAAAGCTGTTTTGTGTAAGGCTGGGTGACATACAGGCGTTCGCCAGTCTTTTTTTCTTATTACTGTTCTTTTTTGTTTTGAAAAATCGTTCACCAAAACCGCAATCATGGAAGCGCAAAACCGCAATAATGGAATTATGGTTTGACCGGGTCGCATGACCAGAACCACAAGTCCGTAACAAGCGGACCAGCGTCATGTTCGTCTGACAATGAGGAAGAGAAGTTCGCCAGTGACACTGCTGTTGTGGACAGGTAAGTGTTACAAGCTAAATTATTCTTTATCCCTGAAAATTGTAATCCAAATGACTTTTGACCGATCGGTAAATTACAACTGTGCGTTATCGCAACGTGACGGACCCGGACCACTCCGGTCCGTCATGTTGTGAACGCCCCCTCCCCCCCCACCGCTAATCTTCTGTAGCGGATTGCAGATATATTGCAGATATTTTAGTCCAACTGTGCGTAGTAGATCACGGCGCACCATCACCGCTTTCAGTCATGTAGCGATGGCCGATGTCCGTCATCTGTAGCGGGAGGTGGGGTGGGAGTTGTTATCTTCTACATTACAAATATTTTAGTATAATTTTTAGTGCACTGAAGGTTATTTTTTCTTGTAAAAAAAAAAAAAAAAAGCCACACATTTTTTACGTGGCATGCTTCCTTGTGTGGGGGGGCTTGTTTGTTCATTCATTGATTCATGAATGAATGACTGAATAAACAACACACACACACACACAGCCCTTCACCTTTCATTAGAGCCCAAGATGAAGCTTGTATATTGAATCATTCAAAAGTTACAGACGTTTTTCCAAACTGTGCCATTTGGCACAGTTCAAAAACGCCTGGGAACAACCTAAGAAAAAAGCTGTGTAATATATTCATTTTTTGTGGTATTGCTACAAAATTTTGACCTCAGCTGGATAACACTTGGTTCTACATTTCTGTTGCATTTTCCAGCCAGTATCTGAAGCTGTATGTTATTTGCAAGCATTTGTATCCAAAAAAACACCTAGGCAAAATTTATTTTCTTCAAGTTCAGTATGTTTAGATGACTGTTACTCAGTGGCCGGAGCACTTGGAGAGATTGACTGTTTTGCCAAAAAATTCAGTGTTTTCCTTTAAATGAGACCAACCCCATGAAGATGCTGCAAAGGGTTGAAGAACAGGTTTTCTTTCTTTCAAAGGTCTTTTTATTATTATTAATTGAAGTATCAATACAATACAAAGTATTAGAAATTTTCATTTTTGTTTTAACCAAACAGTGAAAAACTAGAATTTAAAGCTAACAAATGTAAATGCTTCAAAACACAAAAACCTTTAAACAATAATAAAAAAAAAATAAAATAAAAAAAATACAAAGAAAAATTGTGTGTGTGAGGTGGGGGTGGGGTAAAGGGGATATGAGCTACTCAGAAACTATAATCGTGGGTCTTTCAAAGAAATCAAGAAACGGGCGCCATAATTTATAGAATTTGTTTTCAGAGCCAGAAACTGTATATCTGATTTTTTTCTAAATCCAAACAGGACATTATATCTTTTATCCACTGTAAATGTGAAGGGGGCGAAGAGTCTTTCCACTTCAGTAATGCAGCACGTCTGGCCAATAATAATGAAAATTTGAATACTTTTAATTTGGAATTTGGCAAAACAAGTTCTGGAGCCACACCAAAAATGGCGCATAATGGATGAGGTTTAATTTGATATTGCAGGACTTCAGACATAGTGATAAAAACAGAATGCCAAAAATTCATCAATGCAGGGCAGGACCAATACATGTGAAGCAAAGTGCCAGGAGCGCTACCACACTTTTCACAAGTTGGGTCTATATCCGAGTAAATACGTGCTAACTTAACCTTGGACAGGTGCATCCGGTGTACAATCTTAAATTGAATAAGAGCGTGACGAGCACACATTGATGCAGTGTGAACCTGGCCAAGAATAGAGTCCCACAGTTCATCGGTAAAAGTAAAATTAAGATCTTGTTCCCAATTCAATTTGATAGCGGCCAGAGAAGAAGATTGTAAATTTGAAATTAAATTATATAAAACTGACATTACCCCCTTAGAAGTTGGTTTAACTAATAAAAAATCATCTAGAGGATTATCAGAAGGTTTTTGAGGGAATTGTTTTGTCATGGTTTGCACATAATGTCTGACCTGGAGGAAGCGGAAAAAATGTGTAGAAGTGATGTCGAATTTAGTGGAAAGTTGAGAAAAACTTGCAAATTGACCATCAAAATATAAATCCGCAAAAGATTTTAAACCTTTTCTGTGCCATATATGAAATGCGCTATCAATAGTTGATGGGGTAAATAAATGATTTGCAGCAATTGGACTTCTAATGGAGAAAAACTGAAGACCGAAATTTTTCCTGAATTGAGACCAAATTCTAAGAGACTGACGAACTACTTTATTATTACCCAGTGTAGACAAAGCAAGGGGAAGTGGTGAACCTAAAATTGCCGGTAGGGAGGTTTGATTGTCCACATGTGACTCCATAAGGATCCAAATGGGTGATTTGGGTTCCAGATAAAAATGTTTCCAATATAACATGCACCTGATATTTGCTGCCCAGTAGTAATATTGAAAGTTAGGCAGAGCCATGCCACCCACTGATTTGGGTCTTTGAAGAAAAACTTTCCTCAATCTCGGATGTTTACCATTCCAAATAAATGAGGTAATCAGAGAGTCCACAGACTTAAAAAAGGATTTAGGAATAAAAATGGGGAGACATTGAAACAAATATAAAAACTTTGGAAGTAACATCATTTTTACAGAATTGATTCTGCCAATTAAGGACAAGGATAATGGGGACCATTTGGAGAGTATTAGCTTGCACTGGTCAAATAAGGGGAGAAAATTATTTTTAAACAAGTAATTAAATTGTTTAGTGACACATATCCCAAGATAATTAAAATGATCAATAACAACCTTGAAAGGAAAATTTTCAAAATCCTGAACTTGAATCTTTTCATTAATCGGAAACAGTTCACTCTTATTAAGATTAATTTTATAACCAGAAAACCTACTAAAACTATCCAAAATGTTGAGTATAGCGGGTAATGAAGTAAGTGGGTTGGAGAGAAATGGTAAAAGATCGTCAGCATAGAGTGAAACCCTATGCTCAATGCCACCCCTACGAATGCCTAGAAAGTCCCGGCTCCCGCGGATTGCAATAGCTAACGGCTCAACTGCCAAGGCAAAGAGCAACGGGCTCAAAGGACAGCCTTGCCTCGTACCACGGTAAAGTCTAAAATAGTCAGAATAGCGACAATTAGTTAACACTGAAGCTAAAGGACTAGCATAGAGAAGTTTAATCCAGGAACAGAAGGAAGGACCAAAACCGAACCTCTCCAAAGTAAAAAACAAATACTCCCACTCAACCCTATCGAATGCCTTTTCAGCGTCCAAACTAATAAGACATTCAGGTATGTTGTGGTGAGGAGTATAAATAATATTAAACAACCGCCGCAAGTTAAAAAAAGAGTGGCGATTTTTAATGAAACCGGTTTGGTCCTGTGAAATTATAAAAGGAAGAATCTTTTCCAACCTTGAAGCTAACAACTTTGACAAAATTTTAACATCGGTATTTAACAAGGAAATAGGCCTGTAAGAAGCACAATCAACAGGATCCTTATCTTTTTTAAGCAACACAGTGATACAGGCCTGATAACATGAAGGAGGAAGTGTACCGGAGTCAAGCGACTCTGTAAAAACTTGACAAAGGAAAGGGGCAAGGTCGTCAGAGAATTTTTTGAAAAAATCAGCGGAAAACCCATCAGGTCCTGGAGATTTTCCTGATTGCATGGATGATATTGCCAGCTGAATTTCTTCTTTTGTGATGGGAGCTTCTAAAATTTGCCGAGATTCTGAAGAAATCGAAGGGATATCAATAGAATCAAAAAAATTTTCCAAATCCTTTAAGTTTGTTGTATATTCTGAGGTATATAATTTGGAATAAAATGACCTGAAAATATCATTAATCACTTGTTGGTCAGATGTCACCTCTCCTTTATCTGCCCTAACTCCAGTAATAATTTGCTTAGCTCTAATACCACGCAGTTGATTAGCTAGAAGTTTACTGTTTTTTTCGCCATGTTCATAAAATTCACTCTTGTTCCTTATTAAACAACCTTCAATTTGTCGAGTAGAAAGTAAATTAAGTTTAGTTTGTAATGTCATACGTTCCTTGTACAGAGCGGGTGATGGAGATTGAGCATATTGTCTGTCAATGTCCAGGATTTGATCTAAAATAGCCTTCTGTTCCTGTATTATGGATAGTCTTTTAAATGCTGCCAATGAGATAAATTCCCCCCTAAGAAATGCCTTCATGGCCTCCCATATCGTTTTATTTGGCATACCAGGAGTTTTATTTTCTTTCAAAAAAAAATTAATTTTAGAAGAAATATTCGCAACCAATTTTTCATCTGTAAGTAATAATGGATCCAATCTCCAATGCTTTCTCATGGAGTCACATCCATGGAGGATCATTTTAAGTACAAGAGGGGCATGATCAGAAACCGAGATGCTATCATAACTGCAAGAGCAAAGGTTATTAATTAATAAATTGTCAACAAAAAAATAATCTATTCTGGTATAAGTATGGTGTACGTGAGAGAAAAAAGAATAGTCCCTGCCGTTAGGATGTAAAAAACGCCAAGGATCTGTAAGGCTATATTCCTCAAGAAAAGACTTAACATAAGTTGCAGATTTATTAAGACTAGCAGGTTTTGAGGATGAGCGGTCTAAGATCGGATCCATATACAAATTAAAGTCACCCCCAAGAATTAGAGAATGAGTATTTAAATCTAGAAGTTGCGAAAAAAGGTTGCGAAAAAAGTGCACATCATCAAAATTCGGCACATACAGATTAGCCAAGGTGACATGTTTATTGCCAAGTTTACCTGATACTATTACAAATCGTCCATTTTTATCTAATACAACATTAGAGGGAATAAATGGGATATTTCGATCAATAAGAATAGCAGCGCCCCTGGCCTTAGCTTTAAAATTTGAATGAAAAAATTGTCCTGACCAACATTTTGACAAACGCAAGTGGTCGGAATCCTGCAAATGGGTTTCCTGCAAAAACAGTACCCCAGGCTTAAATTGCTTTAGACGTGACATGACTCTCTTTCGTTTAATTGGATGGTTCAACCCCTTCACATTCCAGCTTACCAAAGTAAGATTACTATTCATTCAAAGAGTAAAATTTATATATTATGTTGTGTAGCCCAAAGAAGAATAAGGTGAGGTACGGGTAAAAAAAAAAAAAAAAAAAGAGGGGGTAAGGGGGGTGTAAATAAATCCATAACAAAAAAACAAAACAAAACAAAAAAATAAATAGATAAAAAAATCCAACAACCAAACCTATAACAACACTCTAGCCGGTTGCAAAAAAACAGCAACCGCTCCATCTCCTGCTCTATTTTCATCCTAACAGAATGCTCCCATACAACTGGCTTCAATCCTGCATAGTATGAACATTTTACCCTAAAAAAAATAAATAAATAAATAAAATTAAAAAAGAATTAAGTAAACAACAACGTATAGGGAGCCAATTTTACCTTGTTTTTGAACATCTAAAAATGCATCAATGTCCAGTCAGTGCAGCTTCAATGAAGTTACAATCAAGCAGTCCAGCGCGGCAGCTGGTCAACCCAGAAATGTCCAGTTCAAGGCGAAAATTGCTGGTTTCTCTCCATGGTTTGCATGAAGCAGGTGGCCTCCGAGACGGACGCCAGCCACTGGTTTTTGCCGTCTGGAAGAGTTATCCGGAGCCTGGCGGGGAAAAGAAGAGAAGGACGAAAACCTCTCTTGTACAACTCGGACATAACCTCCTTATATTCGGCTCGTTGCTTCTGAACGTCGGCGTTATAATCCTCGTAGAACTGGAGTTTATGCCCACAATATTGCAAAGTCCCACGGCGTCTCCGCGCTTCTCTCATCACCAAGTCTTTGGTCCGAAACCGGTGGAAACAAATAATGACAGCGCGCGGCTTCCCGTTCGGACCCGGCTTGGGCATGAGGCTGCGGTGGGCTCTATCCAGCTCTGGGGGAGATGGCAAAGTTTGTGTGCCAAAGACGTCCACCAACAGCCGAGAAAAAAATTCAGATGGCCGTGGACCCACATCAAAGGACTCCGGCAGACCCACCAGACGAATATTCAGCCTCCTGCTTCTTCCCTCCAGGGCAGAAAGTTTATTCTTCAAAAGTTTGTTCTCCTCCTGCATTGACTCACACGTAGCTTCAAGCGCCGCTAGGCGCTGGCTGACATCCTCCGCGTTGTTTTCAAGGTCGCCAATGCGTTGCTCCTGGTTCGCCACATCTGCTTGAATCTTGTCCAGCTTACCATTAATAAGTTCAAATGAAGCTTTGAAGTCAGCAGCTATGGACATTCTGTGTTGCTCAAGCAAGGCAACAAGTGCAGGGTTAAGGCTGATATTAGCATCCTCAGCTAAGCTGGTGTTAGTATTGCTCACTGCTGCCTCCTTTTCAGTCTGCTTTCTTGTTTTGGACATATTTCACAACTCAAAACAGATTCTGCGCGTATTAAATGTCCAAAACATTGACAGCTTACAGCAAAATAGGGTTTAAAAAGTAAGAAAAAAAAAAAAAATATAGCAGGAGCCAGCAACGCACACACCTACTCCATTGCCAGCACACCTGATGCCAATCCTGAAGAACAGGTTTTGATTTACTTTGGGTACGTTATTTTTTGGCGTTTTTAGGGAAATTGACCAGAGTGCAAGGGGTTAAATTTGTTTGATCGGAAATATTTGAGTGACAAACATTTAAAAAAAAAAAAAAAAAAAAAAAGGGGGCATCAGCAAGGGGTAAACACTTTTTCTCATCACTGTATTATGCTCCTCTGAACTGGCTGTGCCTGTGTTTGTAACTCGCTTCCTCATCAGCTTTGCCTATGCACAGTTTTGCAGTGCTCTTAGTGGATGGGTGGGCATTATTGAAATGAAGTAACTGCATCTGTGTTCATAATTTTACGTGGTGTTAGCTGATCACTGGCTAAAATTTGGCCACTCCCTAAGGCACTCTGTCTAATTTTCACTGCCTTAGTAAAGCTGTGCCATAGTTTGATAAACAGACATATCTGCAGCAGGAGCAAGCTCCATTTGTGGCCAGACAGAGATGTGGGTCATATCATCCTTTAGCCAAGTCATATGGAAAGGCAGCCCACAAAATCCTCCTTCGGTAATCTCTGCTGACCGATGTGAATCTAAAAAAAACTTTGATTTTCATTGCTATCACAATCTTTCATAAGATGACGATGACTACATGAGCCAGTTGCGTAACATTTTGACATTTTCTTTGTTTAAATTTAGCCAACATTGCCATAGAAATGCACTGAAATTGTCCTTTGTTGATACCTCGACATGTCGTTAGTGCGTGTTCGTGAGACTGGTGACGTAAGCGTAGACAGCCCTATATGTTAATTTTACACTATTTATTTCTTTTTTAAAATTTTGCACAGTAACTTTGCCGATGGAACTTAGCATTTGAAGTACTGTCCAACCAAAGCTTGAATGTTGGAATATTGGGCCAGTTGGGGTCCTACCCAGACGTCCTGTGTTTGAACTTTTTACTGGTGTCATCCTTCTCTCCTTCCTCTGCTCTCACCTCTCCTGGACCCTCTGCCTGAACATTTAACTCTCCTTGGCTCTTCTCTTCTGTCTCATCTTTCCCTCTCTGAACCCTGTCTAATTCAGGTTCTTTCTCTGTCAATGGTGGTATACAAATAAGTTAGAAAATATCAAGTGTCACATTTTGTCCTGTAGGATTTTATTTTTCATGGTTTACATAAATGACAAAAATATGTATTTTTTTTTTATTTTTATTCTCGTGTTTCTTTTTTCCTCATTTAGAAATAACAGGAAAGAGAAGGGGGGGAAAAAAAAAACCCATTCATAATAGTAATTTTCTTAAATTTTATGATCAGAGGTGGGTAAAGTAGCCAGAAATTCTACTCATGTAAAAGCAGTGCTATGAAATTAATAATTAAAAGTAGACAAAAAAAAATTCTTGAGTTAAGGGTACAAAGAGCACCCACGTAAAAACGTGAGTAATGACTTGAGTCATCAGGTTTAAGGTTTTTCTCCAAAATTTATGACAAGTTTCTTAGAGTTTTCTGCTTTTCTTTGTAAATTTATCTAAATTTGCAACCAATTTCCTCAAATTTGTAATTTCCTCTTGTAAAATTGACTTTTCTTTTACATTTGAAGTTTTATTCTAAATTTGTAGATTATTTTATGGCATTTTTTTTTCTATTTTTTTTTTAAATAAAATAACTTTTTTTTTCTTCTTTTTAAAATAAATCTGAAACAGATTGTGGTAAAGTTTTGACTTTTTTTTTTTTATACAATTTATATTTTTGACCATAATTTTGCAGAACCAGAACGGAACAATAATTTAACTGTGATTTCAAAGAAATTTATTTCATTAAACTGTGATGTCAAAGATTCCAAGGTTGTCATAGCCAGGAGCGGCACTGGGGTTAAGCTCCCAGTGCTCATAAAATGCTCCTTATGGCGTGCGTCTCGAAAAGCCTCTGACAACTAAGTCCAACTCCTAGCCTGCCCGTGTGGTTTAGTCTCTAAGCCCGGCGGAACTGCTTTTACTAATAGGAGAAGGGGCGAGGGCGGATCTCTGGCGCCTTAAAACCAGATGCTTCGGGTAGATGGTGGCTCGTCAACCTGGGAAGGTAGCCCATCTAGGGGAAGGTAAACCCTGATTTCAAACCTCTGCTGCCTTGCGGCATACCCGGTCATGGGAAAGGCTTCGGGAGTCAACCCTGAGGAAAAATCCGGAGTCGGAGCCCCTAAGGCAGTTCTATGTTGTGCGCAACATCGTTCTGGCAGCTCCTGCAACGGCGCTGGTGCCAAACTGTAGCAGCCCTGCTGTTCCTTTGGATTCATCTGTGACGTGGAGAGGGGGGACATGCTGCATGGGCAACATCTTGTCCTCCATATCTTCCTGCCCAGGCTTGAATCCTACCAATGCCCAACGCTGGAAGGTAGAACACCGGATCACTGGAGAGGACACTCCAGCTTCGCCTTTGGCGTAGACAAAACACGGGGAATGACAGTTACCGGTTATAAGCCACTGCTCAATTGGCGTAGAGCGTGGCGCCAGGGGTTGTTCCCGACGGTGGGAGGGATCATCAGATCTCACTGGACAGCTACCGCCCGCCTCAAGCTGGGCAGCCCCCAGCCAATAAGGTGTTGTCCCGCCACAGCTTGCTTTCCTCATTGGGTGCATGGGGATGAGGAGAAATCCAAACAGCAGGCTGAGAACCTTCGCACCAGGCAAGACAATAAAACAAAAGAGACCAACTCTAAAACTGGGAACTTGGAACGTCCGCACTATGATGACAGGACTCGCTGCTAACCTCAAGGACATCAATGACACCAGGAAGACTGCCATCATCAATAATGAGCTGAAGAGACTGGGAGTGGATATCGCCACTCTCCAGGAAACACGGTTAGCTGATGCAGGCACACTGAGAGAGAAGGACTACACGTTCTACTGGCAGGGAAAGGGCAGTGACGAACACAGGGAACACGGAGTGGGCTTCGCAGTGAAGAACACTTTGCTGAAGATGGTGGAACCGGGCAGCACTGGCTCTGCACGACTCCTCACCCTCCGCCTGAACACCACTGAAGGCCCAGTCACCCTCGTCAGTGTGTATGCCCCAACACAGACAGCCACACCAGAGGCAAAAGACGAGTTCTACGAGAATTTCGCAACAACTGTCAGGATCATCCCCAACTCTGAACAACTCATTCTCCTTGGAGACTTCAATGCCAGAGTGGGTGCTGACCACGACTCCTGGCCCTCCTGTCTTGGACCTTTTGGCGTGGGCAGAATGAACGACAACGGACAGCGGCTGCTCGAGTTCTGCACATATCACGATCTGTGCATCACAAACTCGTTCTTCAAGACCAAGCCCCAACACAAGGTTTCTTGGCAACATCCGCGCTCAAAGCACTGGCACCAGCTAGACTTGATCCTGACCAGGCGCACCTCACTGAAGAACGTGCTAATCACCCGTTCGTTCCAGAGTGCAGATTGCGACACAGACCATTCATTGGTGTGTTGCAAGGTCAAGCTGCAGCTGAAGAAATTCCATCGTGCTAGACAACCTGGAAAGGCACGGATTGACATCAGCAAGATGGCCCAACCAGAACTTGTTGAGCAGTTTGCCTCCACCTTTGAGAAGGAACTTGGTGTACCACAAGGAGGAGAATCTGCAAAGCAGAAGTAGGAAGAGCTGCGAAACACCATCTACCGTACAGCCTTGGCTACCTTTGGGAGGAAGACCTCGAAGTCACAGGACTGGTTTGATGCCAAGTTGACCGAGATGACCCCCGTCATTGAAGCCAAGCGCTCAGCACTTGCTGAGTACAAGAAGTACCCAAACGAGAAGAATCTCCAGATTCTCAGGACTGCGAGAAGCAAAGTTCAGCAGACTGCTCGGCGCTGTGCCAACGAGTACTGGACTCAGCTCAGCCAAGACATTCAAACCGCTGCCATAACAGGGAACATCCGTGGTATGTACGATGGCATCAAGAAAGCACTTGGTCCAGCTCAGAGCAAGACGGCCCCCCTCAAATCTTCCACTGGGGGAGATGATCACAGAGAAGAACAAGCAGATGGAGAGATGGGTGGAACACTACTCCGACCTCTACTCTAGACAGAACACCGTGACACCATCAGCCCTTGATGCCATCGACTGCCTGCCATCCATGGACGAACTTGACGCCGAGCCAACCATCGACGAACTCAGTAAGGCCATTGATAGCTTGGCCGCTGGCAAGGCACCCGGCAACGACGGCATACCCCTGACCTGATCAAGCACTGCAAGACCGCCCTACTGCTGCCATTGCATGACGTCCTCTGCCAGTGCTGGAAGGAAGGTGCCGTACCACAGGACATGAGGGACGCCAAGATCATCACCCTCTACAAAAACAAAGGGGAGAGAAGCGACTGCAACAACTACAGGGGCATTTCCCTCCTCAGCGTTGTTGGCAAAGTCTACGCACGAGTTGTTCTCGTTCGTCTACAGAAGCTTGCCGAACGTGTCTACCCCGAGTCTCAGTGTGGCTTCCGTGCTGAGCGATCGACGGTAGACATGATATTCTCCATCCGCCAACTCCAGGAGAAATGCAGAGAACAGAACATGCCTCTGTACGTCGCCTTCATCGACCTCACCAAAGCATTCGATCTGGTCAGCAGAGAGGGCCTTTTCAAGATCCTGCCAAAGATAGGATGCCCACCAAAGTTGCAAAGCCTCATCGAATCGTTTCACACCAACATGCAGGGGATAGTGCAGCACGACGGCAACGTCTCAGGGCCATTCAACATACGCAGCGAAGTGAAACAGGGCTGTGTAGTTGCGCCAGCCCTCTTTCGGATTTTCTTTGCTATGCTCCTGAGGCATGCCTTCAGCACAGCAACAGAGGGAATCTACCTGCACACAAGATCTGACGGCAGGCTTTTCAACCTCGCCCGCCTGAAAGCCAGAACCAAAGTACGCGAGGCTCTAATCAGAGACATGCTGTTCGCAGACGACGCTGCAGTTGCAACCCACACACAGCAGGAGCTTCAGACCCTGATGGACCGCTTCTCCCAGGCATGCAAGGACTTCGGGCTTACCATCAGCCTGAAGAAGACTAACGTCTTGGCGCAAGGCACGGAAGCACCACCAGCCATCACCATTGATGACTACAAGCTGGAGGTCGTGAATCAGTTCACGTACCTGGGGTCCACGATCAGCAACAACCTCTTCCTTGATACAGAGATCAACAAGAGGATTGGAAAATCAGCCTTCACACTCGCTCGCCTCACCACACGAGTGTGGGAGAATCCCAAACTCTCTGTCAAGACGAAAATGGCAGTGTACAACGCCTGCGTCATCAGCACACTGCTCTATGGGAGTGAGACGTGGACAACATACGCCCGGCAGGAAAAGAGACTGAACTCCTTCCACTTGCGCTGCATTCGCCACATCCTGGACATATCCTGGCAGGACAAAGTGCCCAACACAGAAGTTCTGTCCCGCGCCGGCCTTCCCTCCATGTTCACTCTACTCAGGCAGCGCAGGCTCCGCTGGCTAGGCCACGTTCACCGTATGGAGGATGGCAGAATCCCCAAAGACGTCCTCTATGGAGAACTGGCAACTGGCAGGAGAGACGTTGGCCGCCCACAGCTGCGCTTTAGAGACGTCTGCAAGAGAGACATGAAGGCCCTGGATATCAACACAGAGCGCTGGGAGGACCTTGCAACGGACCGCTCCAAATGGAGAGGCACTCTGACCAGACAGCTCAAGGCGGGTGAAGAGAGACTGACTGCTGCAGCAGATGAAAAAAGGACCCGCAGGAAGAACCGCCACAGACCCAGCAGCACGGAGACCACCCACAAGTGTGACCTGTGTGACAGGGACTGTCATTCGCACATCGGCCTGTTCAGCCACAGGCGGTGCTGTTCCAGCAGAGTAGACGTTTAGGATTCTCTTCCATGGTCATCATAGACCGACGGAGGCCGACGACGATCTGATTTCAAAGAAATCACAGTTTAAGAAATAAATTAAAAGACCAAGGATGCAGTTATTTCTGATAAAATATTTATATATGTATAATTTTTTAGAAATCTCCTCACCACCCAGACAGCAGGAAAAACCTCCCTTATTTTGAAATCCAACTGTTGGCACGTTTGGTTTGTCTGAAGGCTGTTGACGGATTAAAGTCATTGACTGTGAATTTTGGTCATCTTAACTTGCCAGGTACATAATAGTGAACGTCAGCTTGTTGATTAATATTAACTAAGGTAAAGGTAAAAATGGCTCCTTTTTATTCTTGTTTGAAATTAAAAAAAAAAAAAACAATAAGAAAAACAAAAAACTAATAATTAAAAAATAATTAAAAAGAAGTCAAAATGATCCTACTTGAGCTCCTAACCACACTTGTTAGCTTAGCTACTCTTGCATTATTGTTCCTGTTACCAGCGGGTTAAAATCATAAATGCCTCCACTGCCTGCATACCTCTAAAGCTTTTTTCTGCATTTAAAGTACTTTAATAAGCACTACTAGTATAATAATAATAATAAGTATGATTTTTCTCTCACACAGTGATACTAGTAGTGACACACTCTGTCTTGGAATTGAAACAGGCGGGCAGAGGCTTCTGAACTCCACGTGGATAACAGTCACGCGCGTTGGTGGTGTGCGCACTTGCAGACCGTCATTCCTTCAAATTTTTTTCTTTAATTTAGATTTCCTCATAGAGTAGCGGAAAAAATTCAAGCGTGGGGGGCCGCTGCCTAGAAATGTTACCAGAGAAAATCCTGTGACTTCCAGTGCAACTTAAACTCCAGCCTGCACACAATAAAATTAAGGGTGCGTCTCAGTTCACTACTTACACTATTACGTCTGAACGTCATTATTATTTTTTACTATCAGTGACTAATTTGTCACATTCTAACCAAGATGGCAAACATGAGTTCTATTTGGTTAAGAAGGATTATTTATGTATGACTTTTTTCTGCCGAGTTTCAAAGAATGATGGAGCGTCAGCACAGACTGCTTGATGTCACCAGGAAACCAGTGATGAAGTCGCACAGAATAGGTCTGTAAAACTATGTCTGATTAATAGTGGTGTCAAAGTTAACACGTTAGCCTCACTGTAACGTAACACCCCCTTAACATCGACAAGGGTTTTTTTGTTCGCAGTTTATTGCAATTAATCACTTTGAAACAAAAATAGCAGGCCATAAAGAAAAATGTGGAACTTTCAAAACCTGGCTACTGTTTCCATCCAGTCTCTGTGGCGCACTCAAAGCAACTTTATTTACTGGAGTATTGACGTCAAAATATGTGGACACGCGGACCTCATCAACGCACAATCCAATTCCCAAAACACAGCCACAGCCCACGGCTGGACAGTTTAAGGCCTGCAGTGGGTGTAGCCCACGAAGAAGCAGCATCTCCGGCCCCAAAGCCACAGCCCAGTTTCCATGGTACAGACTCCTCATTTTGTTTAGTTCTGGGGGTTTGAGTCGGTTTGCTGAAGTGTTGCTATGGTGTTATGTGGACATGTGGACCACACCAATGTGTGGCTCCGACCCGGACACTGGAGAGAAGACAGGAGAGGCAGGAGTAATGCCAACAGCTGGACTTTCCAGTTGTGGTGGTCACTGTGGGGATTTTTGGAGGGTGTTCTGGATAGTTGTTGTAGGATTTGACATGTTGAAAGCTTTGAAGAGACTTGCAGTTGCAGGAGGCAAGAACGTGTGTCCACTCCCATGTTGATGGTAGTGTGAATGGCTTGAATGGTGACAAGTTTAAGGCACATTTCATTGGGGGAAAAATACTACACCTTTATTCATGAGTATTAATCATGAGTGAATGCAAATTTTGGGAGATTAATCTTGATCAATAAATTTAATCATTTGACACCAAGACTGACTGAAGAAACACATTAGTATGACTCATGTATTCCTATTCCCTCCTTTATCCAGATTGCCCAGACTGTTATCAGAGCAAAGTTCAAAAACCAGCATCTGTGATGGTATGGGCGTGTATTAGTGCCCATGGCATGGGTAACTTGCACATCTGTGAAGGCACCACTAATGAACGGAACATAGAGGTTTTAGAGCAACATCTGCTGCCAGCCAAGCAGCATCATTTTCAGGGACATCCCTGCTTCTGTCAGCAAGACAATGCCAAGCCACATTCTGCACATGTTCCAACAGCATGGCTTCATAGTAAAAGAGTGCAGGTGCTAGACTGGCCTGCCTGCAGTCCAGAGCTGTCTCCCATTGAAAATGTGTGGAGCATTATGAAGAGCAAAATATGACAATTGCGATCCCGGACTGTTGAGCAACTGAAGTCATACATCAAGCAAGAATGGGAAAGAATTCCACCTCCAACGCTTCAACAATTAGTGTCCTGAGTTCTTAACACTTCCGGCGCCACACGAGTCAGCTGCCTTTTTGCAACAGCGGCTCAATTCTGAGTTTTTTCTTCCTCTATCTTTCTGATCCGGTGACAACTTTCTGATCCGGCGACACCTTACACACCTTATACATCACGGACACACAGATTGCCCCAAATGTCTCCCGAGCCGGCGGATTGAGCCACTGTTTACAGCAGGAGACGGTACAGCAGGGAACAGCTGCTAGCACTTAACCGCCACTCGGTGCTAACGTAAAAACTCGACGTGTCGGGAGAAATAAGGCGAAAATGACGTGGGCGTCGGGCTGGGGTAAGACGGCGGCCAAGGAATATAAGGTACAGACCCACCCTCTCATCCGTTGTTATGGGGAATGTACAATCTATATTGGGAAAGTTAGATGAGCTAGCGGCTATCTCCCGCTACGATAGCATATACCGGGAGTGCTGCCTTCTATTGTTTACAGAGATGTGGCTAACTGAACTAGCAGCAGATGCTAACATTGAACTGGAGGGTTTCCATGCGATACGGGCAGACCGAACACCTGACGGTGCCAAAGCAAGGGGCGGTGGAGTGATGATCTGTGTTAATAACAACTGGTGCAGTCCGGGACATACAGTATCACTGTTAAACAACAACACTGCAGCAAAGGGATACAGTTAGGGATACAGGGCGCTTGTGCACACAGCGGCCGGCAGCTGGTGGCTTGTCACCAGACTCCAAAACAAATCTCCCTATGGGTACAAAACAAGTAACAAAAAAAAAAAAAAAAAGACATCGAGTTGCTAGCTTTTAGCATGCGGCCTACCTATCTCCCGAGGGAATACTCACACGTGATGTGCATTGTTATTTATGCAAATCCGACGACGAACGCTGGGACAGCGCGTGACGTCATCCACTCAGTAACTGGCAGGCTGCAGACAGAACACCCAGATGCTCTTCTCTTCATCTCAGGCGATTTCAACCATGTTTCACTGTCTCCCATTCTACCCACGTTCACCCAGTATGTCACATGCCACACTAGAGACAATAAAACACTGGACTTATTCTACACAAACACTAGGGAGGCGTACACCTCATCACCACTCCCCCCACTCGGGAGATCGGATCACCACTTGGTTCATCTCCGGCCAGTGTACAAATCCCTAGCGCACAGACAACCTCCGGTCATGCACACAGTGAAGTTATGGTCTGAGGAGGCAATGGACGCTCTAAAGGACTGTTTTGAAACCACTGCCTGGGAGCAGCTCTGCGATCCACATGGTGAGGACATCGATGGCCTCACTCACACAATCACGGACTACATCAGCTTCTGTGTGGACAACACCGTTCCCACCAAGACCATACGGTGTTGCTCAAACAACAAACCCTGGATCAACCCTGAGATAAAAACACTTCTGAGAGAGAAGAAGAGGATCTTCAGGTCGGGGAACAGGGAGATGCTGAAGTCCGTACAGAGGGAGCTGAGGAGGAAGATCAGAGAAGGCAAGGACAGCTTCAGGAAGAAGATGGAGGACAAGCTGCAACAGAGCGACATTGGTGGGGTCTGGAGAATCCTTAAAAACGATCTCTGGGCTCTAGAATACCTCCCCCCAGGCCACGGGGGGCAGGGAGTGGGCGAACAATCTGAATCTGTTTTTCAATAGGTTTGACCAACCGCCCCCCCTCCCGACTGCACGAGAACCACTGCTGCCTCTGAAGACATCAAGTCCTGCTTCCCACTCCCCACTCCCCCATCACCCCCCCCCCCCACTCCCAACACACAGCCCCCCAACCTGACCCTTGCTAAGACCCAGGTGAGGACTGAGCTGAAGAAGATCAAGGCGAGGAAGGCGTCGGGACCGGACAGCATCAGTGCAAAGCTCCTCAAGTCCTGTGCAGACCAGCTGTGTTGGGATTGTGGAGTACATCTTCAACCTGAGCCTGAAGCTGGGGAGGGTACCACAGTTGTGGAAAACATCTTGTGTGGTACCTGTACCAAAGACTTCCCACCCCAAAGATGTGAACAGCTACAGACCAGTGGCCCTGACGTCCCACATGATGAAGACCCTGGAGAGACTGCTCCTTGCTCACCTCCACCCCCTGGTGGGACCAGCGATGGATCCACTCCAGTTCGCCTACCAGCTTGGCATTGGGGTGGAGGATGCGGTGATCTTCCTCCTTCACCGTTCTCTGTTCCACCTGGAGAAGCCCGGGAATGCGGTGAGGATCATGTTCTTTGACTTCTCCAGTGCTTTCAACACCATCCAACCGATGATCCTGAAGGACAAGCTGCTGTGCGCAGGGGGTGGACCAGCACCTGTCATCATGGATCCTGGACTACCTCACAAACCGGCCACAGTTTGTGAGAACCCGGGACTGTGTGTCCTACACAATCATCGGTAGCACGGGGGCCCCCCAGGGAACGGTTCTGGCTCCCTTCCTGTTCACCCTTTATACTGTGGACTTCTCACACAACACAACACACTGCCATCTACAAAAGTTCTCTGATGACTCTGTGATCGTTGGCCTCATCTCCAACGGAGATGAAGCTGAGTACAGAGGACTTATCCAGGACTTTGTGGACTGGTGCCATCGGAACTTCCTCCAGATCAACGTGAGGAAAACTAAGGAGCTGGTGGTGGACTGCCGCATGCAAGGACAACCCCTCACAGCACCAGTAAATATACAGGGAACAGACATCGAGATGGTGACATCCTACAAGTACCTGGGTGTTCATCTGAACAATAGACTAGACTGGTCACACAATACTGACACACTCTACAAGAAGGGACAGTGCAGGCTGTTCCTACAGAGGAGACTCAGGTCTTTTGGTGTACAAGGGGTGCTGCTGAAGACATTCTACGACACGGTGGTGGCATCAGCCATCACTTTTGGAGTGGTCTGCTGGGGCAGTGGCATTACAGCAGCCGATAGGAAGAGACTGAACAAACTGATCAAGAAAGCTAGCTCTGTCCTGGGGCAGCGTCTTGACCCAGTGGAGGAGATGAGAGAGAGAAGGATGGTGGCTAAACTGTCATCTCTGCTGGAGTCCGAGTTACACCCTATGCAGGACACACTGAATGCACTAAGGAGCTCATTTAGCAGCAGACTACATCATCCTAGGTGCACAACCAAGAGATTTCGCAGGTCCTTCCTACCTACGGCTGTCAGACTGTACAACCTAAGCAGGGCTGCTCGCAGAGATGGCAAAAAGACGTGACAACCTAATAGTAATGAATGCAAAAGACGCAATAGACTTACACAATGGTCCCCTCCGGTATACAACTAGGAAAATACCAGTAGCTATGGAGGGTGACAATATGTATGGGTACATAATCATACCATGTAGGATAACTAAGTAGACGGTTATGCTGTTTCATTCCATCTAGCTACAATGCTCCACACTTTGTGTTTATATATTTACATATTTTGTTCCATCTAGCTACAATGCTCCGCGCTGTGTGTTTATATATTTACATATTTATTCCATCTAGCTACAATGCTCCACACTGTGTGTCTATATATTTATGTTTATATGTACATATGTTTACTCGCTGCTCTTGTTTTTTTTTCTTGCCTTCTGACTGTTGCTGTGAGTGTTGCTATCCCTGTGCTGTTGCAATCCTGGAATTTCCCCATTGTGGGACTAATAAAGGCTTATCTTACTTTAAATCCTTACTGGGTGTTGTTAAAAGGAAAGGTGAACATTACCTTTTCCCAGCTTTTTTTGATTTGAACATTAAATATGTTGTCTTTGTAGTGTATTCAATTGAATATAGGTTGAAAACAATTTGCAAATCATTTTCTGTTTTTAATTAACGTTTTACACAACATCCCAACTTCATTTGAATTTCACTTTTTTAATTAACATGCTGAGTGCATGTTAAAGTGCAACTGTTTCCTCAGTGGACTTAAATCATCTAGATGTATAATAAGTAGTTTAATTTTACAAGTAAGTGTTTAAAGACGGCATCTTAGTTCACCTACCAAAAATGTTGAGATTCTGTATATATATCCCATATCCCGTAACCCATATCGCCCAGCCCGACCTTAGAGTATAATAATGCTGTAAAGCTGTTGATACATCTCACTGCAATGCTCCTGCACTGTGTATATAACTGTGTACTTACGTGTATTAATTTACTGCTTCGGCTAACCAGTTCTTAACTTTTTTACTATTGCTCTGAGTGCTGCAATCCCTGTGCTGCTGCAATCCTGTAATTTCCCCATTGTGGGAGTAAATAAAGGCTTATCTTATCTTACCTTAATAATCATTGAAATGACAGAATGAGTGAATGCTTGGGTATGTTAGCTGCCGGTAACTGCTGCTGGTGAAGGAGCCAGTGTTTTCAGTTATACAGTTATAGTTTGCACTTCAAATGAGTTTTTTTGTTCAGTGTACCAGGTGGAGGAATTGTCTGCTCAAGCCAGTTAGCCATTATCCCCTTCTAGCATTTCCAACAGGAAGCAATGCAGTATGTGGCTATTTGTGTATAAAAACACCATAGTGACATGTTGCGAAATAGAAGTTGGATATTGCTGTGTGGATGACCAACTAGAGATGTATTAAACAGAATTACTAATAAATAGTACATTTTACACTACTGTTGATGTGCTGGGCATGGGCTCACTGTCACGGCTGGTGACAAATCAGAAATGTTCACTGAACGAGACCAAGTGAGATCGTGGTGGACACCAACAAAGCAACATTTTTTTTTTTTGTTTTTTTGGAGTGTTTTTGTTGATAGCAACGCCAGACAAATTCATGTGTAAAATCACTGAAAAGGTAAAGTTTTCATCCTGTGTAACCTTAAAGACCTCAAGGAACCATGTTAGCATGTGGAAAAACAATGTTGTCCCCTTTAGATAACTTGCTGAATCTGAAACAGATTCATCACTGCTGTAATTATTACATGCAAGGATAAGAACTATTTATTTCCAGGTGGTGACTTTTTTGGTCAGTCAGAGTATTTATATTTTTTTTCAACTACTAGCATTTTCTGTGTCTCTTTGTCTCTCCAGATGCTCCACAGCTACATAACCGTAAGGAGGAGGAGGTTCTCACTGTCCAGCAGCTCTTTAACCAGGAGTGGAACTCAAGTCTGGACCAGGAGGAACAAGATGCTGCACAGGTTAAAGAGGAAGAAGAAGAACTCTTTAGCAGTCAGGAGGATGAAGACTTTGGACTGAAACAAGAGTCTGATACCTTCATGGTGACTGCTGCTAATGAGGACAATGACGAGAGTAAAGCTGAACCAAACAGTGAGCACCTTCTCTCTCACAACTCTCGTGACATGGAGAGCCAAGACCAGGGAGCAGATAAGAATGTAAACCCAGGATCAAAGAAACGGGAAGAGCCAAAGAAGAGACTTGACAGAAGCAGAAGTGACGGTAACAATGTAAACAACTCCTCCATGTCAGAGAATCAGTGTGATACTGACACAGGCGAAAAGTCTGTGAAATGTTCTGATAATGACAAAGACTGTAAAAATGAGTCCCAGAAGAAGAAACGTCACACTGTTAAGTCACATGTTTGCAGCACGTGTGAGAAAAGATTCGGGTATAAGAGTGAGTTATCAGTTCATGAGAGAATCCACACAGGTGAGAAGCCATTTTCTTGTGAAACGTGTGGGCAGAGTTTTAATCAGCGTGGTAATTTGAACACTCACAAGAGAATCCACACAGGTGAGAAGCCATTTTCTTGTGAAACATGTGGGCAGAGTTTTAATCGACTTTATCCTTTGAAAACTCACATGAGAATCCACACAGGCGAGAAGCCATTTTCTTGTGAAACATGTGGACAAAGTTTTAATGAGCGTGGTACTTTGAAAACTCATGTGAGAATCCACACAGGCGAGAAGCCATTTTCTTGTGAAACATGTGGGCAGAGTTTTAATCATCGTTGTAATTTGAAAACCCACATGAGAATCCACACAGGTGAGAAGCCATTTTCTTGTGAAACATGTGGGCAGAGTTTTAATCATCGTGGTGCTTTGAAAACTCACATGAGAATCCACACAGGCGAGAAGCCATTTTCTTGTGAAACATGTGGACAAAGTTTTAATGAGCGTGGTACTTTGAAAACTCATGTGAGAATCCACACAGGCGAGAAGCCATTTTCTTGTGAAACATGTGGGCAGAGTTTTAATCATCGTGGTGCTTTGAAAACTCACATGAGAATCCACACAGGTGAGAAGCCATTTTCTTGTGAAACATGTGGGCAGAGTTTTAATCGACTTTCTTCTTTGAAAACTCACATAAGAATCCACACAGGTGAGAAGCCATTTTCTTGTGAAACATGTGGACAAAGATTTAATGAGCGTGGTAATTTGAAAACTCATGTGAGAATCCACACAGGTGAGAAGCCATTTTCTTGTGAAACATGTGGACAAAGTTTTAATGAGCGTGGTACTTTGAAGACTCACATAAGAATTCACACAAGAGAAGATTTAGTCTTGTAAAATATGTGGGAAACACTTCAGTCAGTGTTTTGGTTTATCACATGAGAACTCACAGTTGAGGTGCTGTAATCCACTTATGTCTGTACATCTTTATTGTCAGGATTAAGTTTCTTTTGTGTGAATGAATTGTTCTTTAAATTTCTGAGACTTTAATAAAACTACACATTTTGTGAAAAAAGTCGATCATCAGATCATCTGCTTATTCACTCTTCTCTGGACTTTCTGATACAGTGCTTGGCTTGTTTGAGTCGTATTTAAAAGACGGACTATTTTGGTTATATAGGTAACTACAAATCCAAGTGAACAAAAATAACCTGTGGAGTTCCCCAAGGTTCCATTTTGGGACCTTTGCTTTTAAACATCTATATGCTCCCCCTACCTCACATCATAAAAAAAAAACAACAAAATATATTATCATTATTGTGTAGATGATACACAAATCTACATATCTGTCTCACCAGGAGATTAAAATCCTGATCAAATGCATTGGTCAAATTACAGAGTGGATGTACCAGAATTTTCTTCAGTTAAACGAAGATAAAACCAAAATAATTTTTAGAGCCAAAGAGAGACTCAGAGTTAGTACTCAGCTTCAGTCAATGATGCTAAAAACCAACAGCCAAGCCAGAAATCTGGGTGTGGTCCTGGACTCAGACCTGAATTTTAACAGCCACATAAAGACAGTATTGAAGTCAGTCTATTAAAACTTTAAGAACATAGTTGGGATTAAAGGTCTGATGTCTCAGCAGGATGTGGAAAAACTTGTGCATGCCTTTCTCTTCAGTAAACTGGACTACTGTAATGCTGTCCTCACAGGTCTCCCTCAAAAGTCCATCAGACAGCTGCAGTTTGTTCAGAACGCTGCAGCTGAAGTCCTTGCTAAGACCAAGAAAGTGGATCATATATCACCAGTTCTCAGATATTTACACTGGCTTTCTGTCTGTCGAAAATGGATTTTAAAATACTGCTGTTGGTTTATAAAGCTCTGAATAGATGAGGGCCAAAATACATTTCAGATCTTCTGTTCCATTATGAACCACTCAGAGTCCTCATGTCATCAGGGTCAGGCCTACTATATGTGCCCAGCATTAGAACCAAACATCGTAAGGCAGTGTTTAGTTTCTATGGCCATCACATATGGAGCAAACTCCTAGAAAGCATCAGGGCTGCTTAAACTGTCAGCTGTTTCAAATCAAGTTTAAAAAAAAAAACTCAACTATTTGCTGTGGCCTTTCAGTAGCCTACAATGTACTGTAACTTTAATTTCTGTCGTGTTCTATTTTAGCCTGTGGGTTTTTTTTTTCTTCTTTGATTTACTTTTTTAGTTTGCTTCTCAATTGTTTGGGCATTGTCAGGGTCTGGAGTGTCCTCCCCTCCACAAAAATTAAATGTAGTAGATGTCATTTCTTCCATTTGTGTATTTTAGGAGCCCATTAATGATTGAATACTTTATTTTGAACATGTAAATAATCAAATAAAATGGTAAACAACAAAAGTGCATTGTGAACTGATGAACAAAGGAAAAAGACGATATTTAATGTTTATCCAGTAAATGTGTGCTTAAATTGTATCAAATTGTCTTTTAGATTGTTGAATTCAATTCAACTTTATTTATATAGCGCCATTTCACAACAGTCATCTCATAGTGCTTTAAACTAGAGGGGGAAACCCCCACAATTGCGGAAAGACCAACAATTAGCTGATCCCCTGTGAGCAAGCACTTGGTGATGATAGAGAGGGAAAAACTCTATTTTAACAGGAAGAAACCTCCAGCAGAACAAGGCTCAGGGACGGGCAGTGATCTGCTGCGACTGGCTGGTGGTTGAGGGGATAGAGAAGAAGAAGAAAAGAACATACACTACCGTTCAAAAGTTTGGGGTCACTTAGAAATTTCCTTATTTTTGAAAGAAAGGCACTTTTTTTTTCAATGAAGATTACTTTAAACTAATCAGAAATACACTCTATACATTGCTAATGTGGTAAATGACTATTCTAGCTGCAAATGTCTGGTTTTTGGTGCAATATCTAGATGGGTGTATAGAGGCCCATTTCCAGCAACTATCACTCCAGTGTTCTAATGGTACAATGTGTTTGCTCATTGCGTTAGAAGGCTAATGGATGATTAGAAAATCCTTGTGCAATCATGTTAGGTCTGCAATGCTGTAATTGCTGCAAATGGAGGATTCTTTGATGAAAGCAAAGTTTGAAGGAAAAAAATTATTTCAAATACAAATCATTATTTCTAACCTTGTCAATGTCTTGACTATATTTTCTATTCATTTTACAACTCGTGGTGGTAAACAAGTGTGACTTTTCATGGAAAACACAAAATAATTGTCTGGGTGACCCCAAACTTTTGAGCGGTAGTGTACATGTAGAGAGCAAACGGCACGATAAGGACTCAATCTGTGGGAGAGAACAAACAGATGTTAATGACGAACAAAAATATTTCATTGCGAGTGAAGAAAGGCGTGAAGCCCAATGCATTGTTGGAGGTCCCCTGGCTGTCTAAACCTATTAGAAGCATAACTAAGGGAGGGTTCAGAGGTACATGAACCCTCCCTGGCTATATCAAAAAGGAAGGTTTTAACCCTATTCTTAAAAACAGCGATCGAGTCTTACTCCCAAATCCAGATAGGCAGCTGGTTCCACAGGAGACGAGGTTGATAACTGAAGGCTCCGTCTCCCACTGTACTTTTGAAGATTCTAGGTATTCCAAGTAATCCTGCATTTTGGGAGCACGGTACTCTGTTAGGATAATAGGGTAGTATGAGATCTTTTAAATAAAAAGGGCCCTTATTATTTAGAGCTTTGTAAGTGAGAAGAAGGATTTTAAACTTAATTCTAAACTCTATGGGAAGCCAATGAAGGGAGTCCAAAACCGGAGAGATGTGATCTTTCTTTCTAGTACCTGTTAACTCTTGCTGCAGCATTTTGGATCAGCTGAAGACTTTTTAAAGATGTTTTAGGACAACCTAATAAAGAGTTAAAATAACCTAATTTAATCCACGCTATAAAAAGTGTGGATTAATTTCTCTCGATCACTCTGAAACCAGATGCTCCTAATCTTGGCAAGATTACACAAATGATAGAAGGCAGCCTTAGAAACAAGTTAAACGTGTGAAATAAAAACGGATCTTGATCAGAAATAACTTTAAGGTTCCTCACAGAACTATGGAGAGAGACAGCAACCACATCCAAACTGAGTTTGTTTTGGAAAGGTATTTCGAAGGTTTTTTGGACCAACTAAAATGACTTCAGTCTTATCTGAATTTATTAGCAGGAAATTACAAGTCATCCAAGCTTTGATTTCCTTAAGACAGGGCTCTAACTTGGCTAATTGATTACTATCATCTGGCTTCATTGACGGGTATAATTGTGTGTCATCAGCATAACAATGAAAATGTATACAGTGCTTTCTAATAATGTTGCATTGCGGAAGCATATATAAACTAAAAAGAATAGGGCCTAGCACAGATCCCTGTGCAACTCCATGACTGAGCTTTGAGTTCGAAGAAAACTCATTTTTGACATGAACAAACTCGAACCTGTCAGATAAATAATATCTTAACCACTGCAACGAAGTTCCATTAAGTCCAACATAGTGTTCTAATTTATCACGTAGAATATTATGATCAATAGGATCAAAAGCTGCACTAAGGTCTAAAAGGACAAGTACAGAATCAAGTCCATTATCAGATGTGACAAGATCATTAGTGACCTTCACTAAATCTGTTTCAGTACTATGATGGATTCTAAACCCAGATTGAAACTGTTCAAATAAACCATTTCCCTGCAAGTGATCAAATAATTGCGTAGCAACAACTGTAAGATTTTTGAAATGAAAGGCAGATTACAGATTGGTCTATAGTTAGCTAAAACTCCTGGATCCAGTGTTGGCTTTTTGAGTAATGATTTAATTACAGTAGTTTTAAAAGCTTGCGGTACATGGCCTAATGTTAATGAAGAATTGATTATTTGAAGAATAGAGCTACCAGTCGATTTACCAGTCAATCTACGTTCCTACTCTCACCTATGGTCACGAGCTTTGGGTAATGACCGAAAGAACGAGATCGCGGATACAAGCGGCTGAAATGAGCTTTCTCCGTAGGATTGCTGGACTCACCCTCAGAGATGGGGTGAGGAGCTCAGTCATCCGGGAGAGGCTCAGAGTAGAACCGCTGCTCCTCCACATTGAAAGGAGTCAGTTGAGGTGGTATGGGCATCTGATTAGGATGCCTCCTGGACGCCTCCCACTTGAGGTGTTTCAGGCACGTCCCACTGGGAGGAGACCCCGGGGCAGACCCAGGACTCGGTGGAGAGACTATAGGCCCTTTTCCATTAGCCTCACTTGGCCCTACACCGCACCACTCAGCCCGCTTTAGGCGCTTTTCTACTAGCCCCAGCACCGGTTAAGCAGGTACTTTTTTCGTACCTGATCCAGGGCAGGGTCTAACCGGGCTGAGTATGGCTGTGATATGACTTTAAGAGACTGGTCGCCGCTGATTGGTCAGGTTGTAACGTCATGAAAGCGACTTTTTCTGCTGAATTTACTCCACGACCGCCATTTGTAATTGTTCAGCAGTGAACACAGTGCGCCCCTTTAATACGGTATATTATATTAATATACTGTATAATATACTTATATAATAATATACTCCTAATATTATATATTAAGAGGTGGCAATTTTCTTTCTATATTAGGCAACGATCGCATCCAGCGCGAGTTGGACGGATCTACTTGAAATGCAGGTGTCCGAGCAGATGGCTTCTCAAGGGCACATCCATACTGCCAAACAGTGTCAGGAAAAGCTGAAAAGCGATTACCGAGCAGTGAAGGACCACATTGCTCGAAGTTCAGCGGATGGAAGGAGTGGAAGTGGTTCGCTGAGAGACATTGGGCTCGACACGTCACTGTCACGGCCACCGTCACGGTCATGGCCCTTGGAAACCGTGGATGGTGAGTGTTTGTTTGATATTGCGTATCTGTTTGCCACTTGATCCGTTCTATGCCAAGCTCACTGTTTTTAAGAAATAGGAAGGTTGTTAGATTGTGAGTAACGGTTGTTACTGAGGCTTGCGTATTGTTTTGCAGCCAACTGCAGATTCACGCTTGCTTTGTGTTAAGTATTAGCGCGAACAAAACGCTGAATTATGCTTATTGTATTACGGTTAAAAACTTGAGTGTTGTGTACATGTTGCACTTTGGTGTTAAGTTTTAAATTGCGTGCATTTTCTTTCTAGAATCGCATTTCATATCACAGGGGTCCACCTCAGTGGACATGACAGACACAGCGGACTCTCCTGGCGCTGCGTGTGCGTCTGGCTGAGCGCCAGCTGGATCAGCTCCACATCACCAGCTCCATCTGGATCACGTTCAAGTGCCGGTAAGGCACAATAACCACAATTTTTTTTTTTTGGTTGAAACAGGTCCAGCAGCGGAAACCAGGGTCAAAAATCCATCCATCCATCCATCTTCTACCGCTTAATCCTTTACAGGTTGCGGTGGGGCTGGAGCCTAACAAGTTATGTACCAAATTGATTAATGCAATTTCCTGTAGCTGCATATTAATTAATTGAAAATGTCTTTTTAAATGTACAAAAAGGTTATTCTTTGGTCTTCACTTATCGGTGTTCCACAACCATTTTTAGGTGTAGTGATTGGTGCTGTTGTAACTCCTGTTTTAGACAAACAAAGCTGATGAACTGC
Source organism: Pholidichthys leucotaenia (assembly GCA_020510985.1). Lineage (NCBI taxonomy): Eukaryota > Metazoa > Chordata > Actinopteri > Cichliformes > Pholidichthyidae > Pholidichthys > Pholidichthys leucotaenia. Next base: position 70,145 of record JAJAQF010000054.1, read on the forward strand.
CGTTGAAATCAACATGCTTCATTGAAATGCTTCACGTCAGCTGACTATATTAACCCATTCAGATTTCTGCGGCCACACTACAAGCAACTAGTTTAAACATTACCCATCCATCCATCCATATTCTTAATCTTAATCCTTTTTGGTTTTGCAGGGGGGCTGCAGCCGAAGACAGCACCCTGCGTGTTGCAAAATCTGCTCTACTGAGGGGCAGCAACATGACAGTTCAGCTTATATATAGCAATGAAGCATAATATAATAGTGACATTCCACCACAGACTTTCACCTGTGTAATTCCATATTATATGTAGTGATCCAGCTTTAACGACCATGCCTTTCTGTCTTTCCATCTAGGCAAGACGAAAACAGACAACTCCCATCGCTGACCTTACATTAGCGATGGTCAACATGCATGATGAAGAGATGCGGCTCTTGGAACGGCAACATGACCAGCGGCAAGAATCAGGAGTACATGCAGCATTTGCGACAGGTGGCCGCAGATGTGCGGGCAGATGCGCGTGAAGCCCTGGAACAGGACGCTGCGTTATGAAGGGAAGAGCTCGCAGAGATGTCATCGCCCAGTCTGTTTTTTTGTTTGTAAATTTTGCTTCGGGAATAAAATTGTATTGTTTGCATCAAAAGTCTGGTTTATCTGTTATGACACCGTATGAGAAAAGCCAATAATTACATACACATTCCATTCTCTGTTCACTCCACATGCTGCTGTTCATCAGGTCAGGTGTATAGCCTTCTAATGGTAATTTAATTTTTAACAACACAACGAAACGTAATGTCTTGGTAGGTTTTTTTTTATTTTAAACAAATTTGCAATGCGGAATCCATTTCTCTTGAATGAGTACATTTTTTAGGTTATGAGCAGTTGTATAGGTGTGCTTGAACTTGTAGACACTGCTAAAGGTAAGTACATGTAAGTTGAATGTTGCATCGCCAGTCAAAATTTAATAAATTAAGAAGGAATCTAGCAAAAATTTGGCACTAATAACAGTAGACAAATCGGACAAGGATATACAACTGTGTTTTTGTTGCACACAACTGTTGTTACCAACAAGTGCAAAATTTATATTCCCTTTTCCCAAAAATTAAAAATCAATTTGTAAGTAAAAGTGGGAGACCTTTACATGGGAAAATATGACATGTATCAGCACATGATTTATAGTTCAATTTGCATTTCCACCTAAGCAAAAGTGGCTTGTCGAGCTGGATTTTTGTGAAGGTGGCCTGTGCGGTGTTTCTACATGTAATTACATACCTGTCAAGTGATACGGTTTCGCCATATTTTAATACGGGGAAAATGCAATTTTAGCAAATACGGGCGTATTGCCATTTCTGTATGCCAAAGAGAAAAATATACGGGAAAAAAAATTGAGAGTGTGGGGAGGAACACGTCGTGTGTGACCCCCACAGCGTACGGGGCTGTCAGAGCGCTCAGTGTGAGCAATTATCACAACAGAAGTGTGGACTCATCATTAGGCTGATGGCTTCGCACCTTCTTAACAGATAAGCGTTATGAGCAAGAGGACAGGTAGATGGACCATGCACAACATTTTATTTACAAAAAACATTTTTGAAATATGTATGCACATAAATGTGGATGAACTAGACAAGTATTGCATCACAGCATCTTGTGTTATATTGTAACGTGCAGCTCAACATGGCGATGTCCCACGGGCAGATTTGAACTCACACCTCCCGCTCCGGAGTCCCGCACTCTACCTGTATCGCCAATAGGGTCAACCCACTTGTCAAGCCAAGTAGGGTGCTTATATTGAGTTCGCTACAATATCACCACCCTGCTCCTCTGCTCTCTGTGCCGCTGCCACCACTGGTTCATCTACTGCATCATCCAATGTAGTGTCAAACGTCTCTCCATGACTCTCACACAGATTGTGCAGAGCACAACAAGTCAGCATCATAGATTTAACCAGTTTCATGTCACAGTCATTCCTCCTTCCTTCTCTCCTCGTCATCAGCCATGTTTGTTGTGGAGGATTCAGTCGCGTGCGTTTCACGTCACGAGGGTGTGGCGCCGCCTGCTGTTCAACAAATCCCACCCACAGCAGGTGTGCCAGCAGGTGCGCCAGCAGGTGCGCCAGCAGTAGTTGAAAAGCAACTGAGGCTGAACCGAACCGAAGTGAGTAGAGCCGGGTTTTCAAACCGGGGCTGAGTGGGGCTAGTGGAAAAGGGCCTTTTGTCTCCCAGCTGGTCTGGGAACGCCTTGGTATCCCCTCTGAAGAGCTGGAGCAGGTGGCTGGGGAGAGGGAAGTCTGGGCTTCTCTGCTTGAACTGCTGCCTCCGTGACCCGGACCTCCGGAAAAGCGGTAGAAGATGGATGGATGGATGGATGGATGGAGCTACCAATAAATGGAAGACTTCTTTAAATAACCAGGTAGGAATAGGGTCTAAAAGACAAGATCAAGAAATACTGCAACTGTAAATGTCTATTTATCTAAGGAATTAGTGATTTCTTCTCTGAGTTCATTTGTAGACCAGTTTGCTCTCAAACCATATTGACTATCAGAGAGTAGTTTGTGTTGCTCTATAAACTTTTCTAATAAGTCACTGAAGAGTTTTTCTAGAATTTTTCACAAGTGTGTCAGAAGAGAAATCTATGAAGTGTTACTTGTCACCAGATTTATATAATGGCATGACTTTTGCATTTTTAATTTTATTCGGAAATTGTCCCGTTTGGAATGATGCGTTGAAGATGTGAGTCAGTGGTTTGGAGATTCCCTTAATGATCTATTTCACTGTTTTCATATCTGTGTCATTGCAATCACTTTGTTTTGTTTTACCATTTATTAATATCTCCCAGTTTGGGATCAATAAAGTCTATTTTTTCTTCAGTTTTAATAAAGATTGAAGTCAGATTTCTTTCTATAAAATCAATGTCATTATTTTCTGTGGATTTTTTTTTTTTTTGCCAAGTTTTCACCAACACAATATCTGTAAAACTTTGTCACATTCACTTGATAATATTTTTTTTTTATAATTTTCATTAAAATGTTGAGGCTAATTAGCCTGTCTAGGGACACTTCTAATTATGCCGTTCAAAATACTGCATGCACTTTATTATCATTTTTGTTTTGTAATATTTATGCCTCAGTGAATATGGAGGCATACAGTAATCACTGAGACCATCTGTTTGTTGCTCTGTGTGTGTGTGTGTTTGTGTGCGTGTGCGTCTCTTTTTCAGCTCACCTGGTCAAAATTAAGTGCAACTAAAGGCTTGTATCATTGTATCACCATATTTTGTCAACTTTTAACTTGCCAGAATTTTGAAATTACGCATTGTTTTTTAATTAAACACAAAAATGGATCACCTTTGCCATCAATGGAACCGTACTGCACATGCATCTGGAAACTCCCGCCAAAGGAAAGCAGTGCGTTTTCTGCCAATACTGGGTGAAGAAATGTCCGTCTTTTTGTCCATCTGTTTTCTTCCTCTGCCACTAAACGGCAAAAGCTCCTGTTCGTCTTGATTGTCATTGTATTCACATACCTCCATTGCTTCTGCCACTGAAAGCATCTGCCACCGTTTTCTTTGTTTGTGTTTAGATTGCAGCTGTTCAAATCAGGTTTCAGGCTCTTGTCTGCCGCCGACAGTACGGGCATGTGAACTGTAGATTATTTTCACTGCACATGTGTGTACTCCAAAATTACTGTATGGATTTGGATGAACTTTTTACCAGAGGTGGTCCTTGGGCTAGAGAGGAACCCAAAACACTTTTGTGATGAGCTGAGAATGCATACTTCCGCCAAGGTTCTGGCAGCGAGGCATCAACATCTTGGTGCTTTCATTTACTGTAATAATCTAAGATTTTTGTCAAATGTTCTTCCATCCAGTTCTTAAATGCATCTGTATTAGAACCTGGTGTTCTATACTTGCATGCAGCTTACATTAACAATTTTCTTTTTTCCCATCAGAATTTCTATTGTGACACATTCCACTAAATTATCAACCACTGTTGACATTCCTTCCACCACCTTATAGTGAATTGATATCAACAAATAGAGCCACACCAGCCTGATTCTTGTTTTCTCTTTTCTTCCAGATCATTTCATAACTATCAATCCCAAAATCCAGGTCCCTGTCACTATTAATCTAGGTTTCTGTTATTGACATATGCATTCCTCAACTCAGGTTAGTGACTGTGGGACTATAATGCTGTGAATGAGGCATTAGAAAATTCTGAATCTGTAAATCATTGGACTGAAAATTTACTTGGACATGTACAAATCAGATCCCAGGGTCACTTGAACTGTACCAGTCTTTTAATGAGAGTTATGACACTCTTTGATCTCACCTCTGCCCAGTCACATGGTTCATGGAGCGCCAAATAGTTCCAAACAATGGCCTTTCTTTAATGGTGTGTGAATGGCAGCTGCAACAATCCCTGGTATTAAATGCATTTTTAGCCTTATTAGGTAAATATTCAGAACATCTATCGGTAGGTATATTGATTCAACGTATAATGAACAGATTTAAATGGGTTATGATATAAAGAGCGGCTTTAAAAAGACTGTCAGAGTATGTTTTGGAGGGAAGGAGAACTGCTGATTGACACCGATGAAAGCTGCAGTGTAAATATCTCTACCTAGCTGTGTAGCCTTACCTTATATTATGGCTTCAGTGGATTGATTACTGAATTATAACCTCTTGAATATACTGGATTATTTTGCAAGATTAGGCAGAATTATCTGAATTGAAAATATATAGTAAAAAAAAAAAAAACTTTGTCAGTAAGTTTAATGTGATTTAGCTGTTACGAGGGGTTGTGCGCTTCACTCCTAAACCTTTCAAGTTAGAAAAGATTTTCTGTGTGTGAATGTAAATATAACACATTTGGCGCAAACACAACATTGCTCATCACCAAAAGAACGCCATACCTACAGTGAAACACGGTGGTGGCAGCATCATGCTTTGGGGCTGATTTTCTTCAGCTGGAACTGGGGCCTTAATCAAGTTGGAGGGGAATTATGAACAGTTCCAAATACCAGTCAGTGTTTGCGCCAAAGATTCAAAGATTTTTATTTGTCAATACTTCTATACGTACAGGACATACAGTAGAATTGAAATGCCATTTCTCTCTCTCTTCGTGGTGTGTCCAGCTGTGGTGCCAAGCAAACAAACTGAAACTGAATGTCCAAAAAAATGAAGAACTCATTCTGGACTTCAGGAAGAATAGAAAGGAACTCCCACCCCCACCCCTTCCCCATAAATGGTGACCGTGTGGAAAACATCCCCACCTTCAGGGTCCTGGGAACCCACATCTCCTCTGACCTCTCCTGGACTGTCAACACCAAGGCCCTGGTGAAGAAAGCCCAGGAGCGGCTGCACTTTCTCTGTGTCCTGAGGAAGAACAACCTGGGCCAGAAGCTGCTGCTGGCCTTCTATCGCTGCTCAGTGGAGAGCGTGCTCACCTACTGTCTAGGTGTGTGGTACGTTGGCTCCACAGCCAAGAACAGGAAGGCTGTGCAGAGCGTCATCAACACCACCCAAAAAATTATTGGCAACCTTCTGCCCTCCCTGGAATCTCTATCTCCATCTCATCTCCAGATCCTCCTGTCTCAGAAGGATCAAGGCCCTCACAGGAGACCCCTCACGTCCCATCCACTACCTGTTTGACCTGCTTCCCTCTGGATGAAGGTTCAGATTGATCAGGTCCTACACCTTCAGACTGACAAACAGTATTTTCCCCTTGGCCATCCAACCTGCAAACAGTCAGAGGCCCCACCCCCACCCCTCCCTCTGAACCCTCACATGCACAGAACTGAAGACCTTTCAGTTATCACTATAACTCACCTTCCTTTGCACTCCTCACTTTCATGTATACTAACCCATCCATGAAATCATTACTGTACATATTCTCCATAATTATTGGGCCATTTCACTAAATTATGTGTTCTGCACTACACACTCTTATGTACATACAGTGGTGTGAAAAAGTGTTTGCCCCTTCCTGATTTCTCTCTTTTTTTTGTATGTTTGTCAGACTTAAATATTTCATCTCATTCATTCATTCATCTTCTCCCGCTTAATCCTTTTTGGGTCGTGGGGTGGCTGGAGCCTATCTCAGCATCTTTGGGCGAGAGGCAGGGTACACCCTGGACAGATCGCCAGTCCATCGCAGGGCCAACACAGAGAGACAGACAACCATTCACTCTCACAGTCACACCTAGGGACAATTTAGAATCCCCAGTTTTTCATGGCAATTAACCTAACTTGCATGTTTTTGGCATGTGGAAGGAAACCGGAGAAATCCCGGAGTAAACCCACGCAGACACTGGTAGAACATGCAAACTCCACACAGATCACTGTTGGCCGGGGGCTGGGATTGAACCCAGGATACCTAGGCCAAGGGTGAGTTGCTGTGCTGCCGCAGTGATAACCACTCCGCCACCATGCCGCCCATGTTTCAGCTCATCAAGGAAATTTAAATATTAGACCCAGATAACCCAAGTAAACACACAATGCAGTTTTAAAATGGTGTTCATTATTAAGGGTAAAAAAAAGTCCAAACCAACATAGTCCTGTGTGAAAACGTGACTGCCCCCCTTTCCCCCCACTGATAAAATATAAATTAACGGTGGTTTATCACATCTTTGGAAAGCTAAAACCTGACTCATGTCAGGTCAGGAACTGGTTTAGTTGTTACCAGATAACCATGAAAATTAGTACTACCTGTCTCATGGGTCGGGCCGTCAGCAGCTCAACCGGGAACCCCGCCCTTCCAAGGGCATGGAGGGTGAAACTGGGCATCCTGGCAGAACTAAAAACAGTATCTGTCACAGGTCTGTGGTGGACCACTCCCAGTTACACGGGGTGAGACTGGACATCCTGGCAGATAAGCACTTCTGTCGCAAGGTCTGTGGTGAACTTTTGCCAGTTGGTGCATTGTGACATGCACTGCACAAAGAGCAGAGATAAACAAACTTATCATCTGGTCAGTCACTGCAACAGATACTGGAGTCAGTTTATCTTGGCCTGTCCTTGCCACTGATAATGTCTCGATCTGCCAAGAATGTGCCGCTAGTCCAGCAAAAGCTAGCTGTACTCAAATACTTTGCAAGCAGTCTGATGAAATAGTAGGTCAGAGAGCATCTCATACTGGCTCGGACGTCGCCCGGGTAAACAAGGTCAGGAGTTCCTGGCAGAGGAAGGTGAAGGACAGAGCTGCGCGGAGGAATATGATCAAACCTAAATGAAAGTCATTGTCGCCCCCAACAGACTGCTATGATGATGATGATGATGGAAAGCTGAGTTCAATTTCTCTAGCCATGCCCAGGCCTGACTACTGCCTCACCTGTTCTCAATCAAGAAATCACTTAAATAGGACCTGCTTCAAAAAGTGAAGTAGACCAAAAGTTCCTCAAAAGCTAGACAGCATGCTACGATCCAAAGAAATTAAGGAACAAATGAGAAACAAAGTAATTATATGTAGAAGTACATGTGTTTTGCTCTCTCTCTGTGTGTGTGTGTGTGTGTGTGTGTGTGTGTGTGTGTGTGTGTGTGTGTGTGTGTGTGTGTGTGTGTGTGTGTGTGTGTGTAATCTGCAGGCAGCAGCAGTAGCAGCTCTGTATGCTGTAAATATGCCATTATATGGTAGCTGTAAGTTAGAAACCTGTTCAATAAGTTGCACATGGGTTGAAAGAGCCTTACTCATATGTTAGAAGTAATTTTTGGGTATGCTAGACATTAATGTCAATGTATTTCGACTTTGTAGAAACAATGACTGCTTACCTTTGTGTTAAACAACGGTTTTCTGGTCGTTCAGCCAGAATATTTGAGGCAGCTGGACCCATCCATTGGTGAATTAAACATGAGCCTCTAATGATTTATAGCTTTTAATCTGCTCATGGGTTTATGCGCTCATCCCACAAACTAGGCAGGCAAACACATCTGACAGCGTGACTCCAGGCAGTTGGTCAAGATCCGTGGTCTATTTCTTGTGCTCATATCAATCATCCCGTTTATTTCTTAATTTTTTTTTAAAGGTAGACACTCCTTTACTTCCTTATTCAGCATCTCTGAATTAGGAATTTTAGTTTTTCTGTTTGCTGCCCTCCATCAAACGTATGTTGGACCACATTAGCAGTTGCCTAGACTACAGGTAAACAAAGAAGCCAGACCATGACGATGATGACAACGGCCCAGAATGCAGCGCGGCATGACGTCAATGCCCATTCTCTATTGCACAGTAGCCTGGTGGAGCACCCATAGTTTTGTTGTGCTGTATAACTGTATAATGACAATAAAGCCTATTCTATTCTATTCTATTCTATTCTATTCTATTCTATTCTATTCCAAAAACGCTGTAATTCTAAGTTAACCTGGCTTTAATGTATTGCATGTCATATCTGAATGAACCTTGTTCTACTTGTATGTTATTGTTTTCTTTATGAATAGTATGTCTCTTCTGTCTCTTTTTTTTTTCTTTTTTTCCTGCTACCCCCCCCCCCAGTTGCAGCAGATGTCTGCCCCTCCCTGAGCCTGGTTCTGCTGGAGGTTTCTTCCTATAAGGGAGTTTTTCCTTCCCACTGTCGCCTAGTGCTGCTCGTAGGGGATCGTTAGATTGTTGGGTTTTTTTTCTTTTTGTTTTTCTCCCTCTGAATTACTTATGATTTGTATTTGTGCTGATGTGTCCAACGCCTTGGCGTGAGTTTTGTTGTGGTTTGGCGCTTTACAAGTAAAGTTAAATTGAGGTTCCTTTTCCCAGCATGCCTACATCATCCAGTTTAAATGGACACCACCACTCCTCTATCCTCAGCTGAAGTGCCTGACTCTGTCCTCTCCTCTATGTTGCAGTTGTTGTTGTTATTCATGATGATAATGGTCATTGTTGTTGTTGTTGATGGTGATGCTGGTGGTGTTACTGACAATAACAATGGTTGTCGTGGTTGGCAACAACAGCAACAGTTATAGGTATGTGTATATGTGTGTGGGTATGTGTATGTATGCTATTTGGGTTTGGGGTGGGGGGGCAATCATCACTTTAGTCTGATGAACACATCTCCAACTCCCCCATATATCTTTGCAGCTGTTACTGATTTATGCTCTTATTAGACATTACAATTCTGAATTCTGAAGCATCTGATTGTTGTAACATATTTTTGCCACGCTTTTGTCGTCCCTTCCCACCTCCCCTGTTTTGTGTGTGTTAATGTTATACAAGTTATTTTTGGTTTGTTTGTTTGTGTGTTTTTTGTATTTTATTTTATTCTATTCTTGTTAATGGGTGATGATGTGCTTGTTCATTTGGCCTTTCTCCAGTTTGTTACAATTATTGTCTGTTGGTTAATTTCTGCATGTTCTGTTTTGTGTTTGCAAATAAAAAGGATTAAAAAAAGTTTTCATTACTTTTTTCTTATGAATAATTTTTATATTAAATGTGCAACTTTTTAATGTACATTTTTAGTTTTTATGCAACCATTAGAGAACTATTTGGGAAATTTTAGATTTTTCTCTTAAATGTGTTCACATGAGGAAAAAATATCTACATGTACCGTCTCATACAATTCAAATTATATATGCATAAAAAGTAAAGAGTCAACATGAACTGTTTCCTGAATTACAATAGAAGGAATTAGAAATGAATAAAAAAAACTAAAAAAAAACAGATTTTCTTCCTCTATGGGCAGTACAGTGGGGCAGTGGTTAGCACTGTTGCCTCACAGCTAGAAGGTTCCAGGTTGGAATCTCCAGGATGGCAGGGGTGGGAACCTTTCTGTGTGAGTTTGCATGTTCTCCCTGTGCTGTGTGGGTTACTCTGGGGGCTCCAGTTTCCTCCCACAATCTAAAGACCTGCTTGTTGGGTTCATTGGTGACTCTAAATTGTTCTCAGGTATCTGTCTCTGATTGGCCCTTAGAATAGAGGGTTAGTGGAGCTACTAGTTAAGCGCTTTGAGTGGTCTTTGTGATAGAAGAAATGCTGTTTAAGTACAAGTCCTTATCCAAGGGTTTCCCAAACTTTTCAGCCCACGACCCCCAAAATAACGGTGACAGAGACTGGCGACCCCCACTATCCCCGGAGGTGACTGAAACATAAAAAAACGGACACACAGGACTCACGCACTAATAAGCATAAACAAACACGGGCATAACAAAACAAAAGAACAGAACAGCCTGACAACCATGATATGATTTTATATATTATGGGGGAATAAGTTCAGGCGTGATGCAACGAGATGGAAACTTGCAGTTTTATTTCTTCCATCAAAATGAGACGCACTTGTAGCGCTGTGCGCTACAGTGGTCTACTGTGCTGTGCTGTGTCGTGCTGCTGAGGCATGTATCATCAGCTCTTTTATATGTTATACAGACAGAGAGAATGCATGGTACAATAGCATATTGATATACATATCAGTCAATACATATGATTAGCCTGACCAACTAGCGCCCGGACGTCTTCTCCTTTATCCAGGGATGTATAAACAATAGTCCATTGTTTTGGTTGTCCCCCCAGGGGATCTCTGTCCGTATGTGAATGGTCCTCTGCTTCTTCCAGACCTTCTGAGTGTGAGGATGAATGTCCCTGTAGATTGTGGTGGGTCACCACAATATAACACTTTACTAAAGGATGAAAGCAGAATACATTAAAGTCATTTCCATGTAATTTAGGAGTGAACATTGTTGCTGTCGTGCAAACTTAATTTTGACACAATGCTTTCATTTCCATGTTAGCAGAACAATCAGTCACAGTAACAGCCACAAACTGTAGCATTGTGTAAACATGTGAACATTGTTACGGTGCAAATGTATATTTTGGCAAATTATGTTAATCTCATCTAATGAGATGGGTGGGCAATATGCGTGGAGCACAAGAAGTCATTTCTGGGTTTAATTTTAGAGATGGCCACTCAGACATCATCCTCCACGGTTAGACGCGATCTGTATTTATTTTTAATATATGTCAGTGCCTAGAAAGTCTTTTCGCACAGGTATGTAGAGCCAAATGGCATCAGTACGTCCATCAAGGCCCTGGATAGCTGTGGATATTCTCTCTCGACTGAAATCCAGAACTCAGCAAACATTTTTGAATGAAAAGCTGTCTTAAAGGTGCGGTCACTTGACAGTTCAATGGGTGTGACCTCCATGTCGGATGGCAGATGACTTGCAGCCGTTACAGTGAATGGTGATCTTATCCAGTCATATTTTTCCGGAGTTGTTTCCTCGGGGAAAAACTTGTTAAAGTGTTCCAGGAGGGCTTGAAGGTGGGTAGTGATGGACTTCTTCACAGTGTTAACACTCAGATCATTTTCCTCCATGAACTCCTCCAGCTCAGGAAACATATCAATCCTGTCCATCTCATCTCTCATAGTCCAGTGATCCACTTTCCTTCTGAATGTGTGGATTTTATCATTCAGCGACATGTTTGTGTTTTCACCTGCAATGACATGTTAAGTCTTTTCAGTCTGTCAAATAAGCAGGACAAATACGCTAGCCTTGTAAACCAGTCACGGTCAGTCAGGTGATCAGAAAGCTGGGACCCGTTCTCCATCAGAAATAAACGCACCTCATCCTGCAGTTCATACAAGCAGCTGAGGACATTTCCTCACCAAAGCCACCTGACCTCTGTGTGGAACAGCAGGCCCTGATGCTCCGATCCCAGTTCATTGCAGAGAGTAGCGAACAGCCAGGTGTTGAGTGGACGTCATTTTATGTAGTTGACAATTTTTATGGCAGTCTCAAGAACACTCTTAAGATCTGGGTTGAGTGTTTTACTCTCAAGAGCTTCTCTGTGAATAATACAGTGTGTAAAGTTTACGTGGGGTTCCACTTGAAAGACTCTTGCTTTTAATACTTTCTTTTCCCCCAGCATTGCTGCAGCACCGTCTGTACACACACCGATGCACTCATCCCAAGACAGTCCCCCTTCTTTTAGTTTGTTGTCAAGTTTTGGGAAAATGTCCTCACCTGTGCACTTTACATCCAGCGGGGTGCAAAACAGCATGTCCTCGTTAAGTTTTCCATCAAAACTGTATCTGACAAAAACAGGCAGCTGGGCTGAGTTTGATATACAGTGGGGAAAAAAGTATTTAGTCAGCAACCAATTGTGCAAGTTCTCCCACTTAAAAGATGAGAGAGGTCTCCAATTTTCATCATAGGTATACCTCAACTATGAGAGACAAAATGAGAAAAAAAAATCCAGAAAATCACATTGAAGGATTTTTAATGAATTAATTGGTAAATTCCTCAGTAAAATAAGTATTTGGTCACCTACAAACAAGCAACATTTCTGCCTCTCACAGAACTGTAACTTCTTCTTTAAGAGGCTCCTCTGTCCTCCACTCGTTACCTGTATTAATGGCACCTGTTTGAACTCGTTGTCAGTATAAAAGACACCTGTCCACAAGCTCAAAAAGTCAGACTCCAAACTCCACTATGGCCAAGACCAAAGAGCTGTCAAAGGACACCAGAAACAAAATTGTACACCTGCACCAGGCTGGGAAGACTGAATCTGCAATAGGTAAGCAGCTTGGTGTGAAGAAATCAACTGTGGGAGCAATTATTAGAAAATGGAAGACATACAAGACCACTGATAATCTCCCTCGATCTGGGGCTCCACGCAAGATCTCACCCCATGGGGTCAAAATTATCATGAGAACGGTGAGCAAAAATCCCAGAACCACATGAGGGGACCTAGTGAATGACCTGCAGAGAGCTGGGACCAAAGTAACAAAGGTTACATCAGTAACACACTACGCCTCCAGGGACTCAAATCCTGCAGTGCCAGACGTGTCCCCCTGCTTAAGCCAGTACACGTCCAGGCCCGTCTGAAGTTTGCTAGAGAGCATTTGGATGATCCAGAAGAGGATTGGGAGAATGTCATATGGTCAGATGAAACCAAAAGAGAACTTTTTGGTAAAAACTCAACTTGTCGTGTTTGGAGGAGAAAGAACACCATACCTACTGTGAAGCATGGGAGTGGAAACATCATACTTTGGGGCTGTTTTTCTGCAAAGGGACCAGGATGACTGATCCGTGTAAAGGAAAGAATGAATGGGGCCATGTATTGTGATATTTTGATTGAAAACCTCCTTCCACCAGCAAGGGCATTGAAGATGAAACGTGGCTGGGTCTTTCAGCATGACGATGATCCCAAACACACCGCCCGGGTAATGAAGGAGTGGCTTTGTAAGAAGCATTTCAAGGTCCTGGAGTGGCCTAGCCAGTCTCCAGATCTCAACCCCATAGAAAATCTTTGGAGGGAGTTGACCTTATTAAACATCAAGGTACTGCACGCTGCAAGAATCGCGGCGATCGGTTGTGATTTGGACATTCTACGCCAGCATGGAATTTTGGCGGAGTCCCCGCTGGAAGTTACCCGAGAGAGGAGGAAGCGGAAGCAGAGCCAACGCAAGCAAAAGCGAGGAAAAAGGGCCGGGATCCATGCTAGGCTAAAGGCTAACCCCTCCAGACCAGCGGTACCGTCGCTTCTTCTCTCAAACGTCCGCGCCCTCGAAAACAAGGTGGACGAGCTGCGTTTGCTGAGAGAAACCCGGAGAGAGTGGAGGGACTGCTGTGTGTTTGTTTTCACCGAGACATGGCTCCACGACAACATTCCTGACGAGGCCACTCAACTGGAAGACATGGCGATGTTCCGTGCCGACAGGGAAACGGCGAGCTCCGGTAAGAGCCGGGGGGGTGGGCTATGCATCTATGTTAACAAGAACTGGTGTGTTAATGCCACGTTAGTGTCTAAACACTGCTCTCCGTTGGCGGAGTTCCTTATTGTTAATTGTCAGCCATTTCATCTGCCGAGGGAATTCAGCAACGTGTTTGTAGTTGGTGTTTACATAGCGCCGAGCCCTAATCCTAAAGCTAATGCTAAGAAGGCACTCGGGGTACTGCACAATGCGATCAGTGAAATCCAAACGTCACACCCGGACAGTTTTCTGGTGGTTGCGGGGGATTTTAACCACACCAGCTTAAAGACTGTGCTCCCCAAGTTTAAACAATGTGTAGACTTTAAGACCAGAGGAGAGAATATGTTGGACTTAGTGTACACAAACACAGATGCATATAAAGCGATACCCCGCCCCCATCTCGGCCGTTCTGATCACATGTCCGTGATGCTGCTGCCTGCCTACAAACCTTTACTGAAGCGCAGCAGGCCAGCAGTGAAACAAATCAGGATTTTGCCAGAGAGTGCAACCTCTGCACTGCAAGACTGTTTTCAGCACACAGACTGGAAGATCTTCAAAACAGCAGCCTCCCAGGAAGACAGGACAGATGTGGAGGAGTATGCTGATACGGTCACCAGCTACATCGCGAAGTGCACAGAGGATTTCACTACAGTGAAGACCATCACTATGCGGGGTAATCATAAGCCCTGGATGACTGCAGAGGTGCTCTTGCTGCTTACAGCCAGAGATGCAGCCTTCAGAGCGAAGGACAGGATTGCCCTCCGCTCAGCCAGGTCTGCGCTTTCAAAGGGAATTAAGGCGGCAAAGTGCGCCTATGCGGAGAAAATCCAGGGACACCTCTGTGACACTAAGAACACCAAGCAGATGTGGCAGGGAGTTCGGACACTGACGGGCTTTAAGTCTAGGCAGGGGGTCGATGATGACGACGCTTCGCTTCCAGACAGGCTTAACGACTTCTTTGCACATTTTGAAGCATCAAACTCGACAATCAGAGGGAGGGCCGGCCCACCCCCACCATCGGTCGGACCAGGTTTTACCATCAACACAGCGGACACACGGAGGACCCTATCCAGAGTCAACCCACGCAAAGCTGCAGGTCCAGATAACATTCAGGGACGTGTGCTCCGAGACTGCGCGAGCGAGTTGGCGGATGTCCTGACTGACATTTATAACGTCTCCCTGAGTCAGGCCATCGTTCCCAGATGCTTCAAGACCTCTATCATTGTACCGGTGGCAAAGAAACCAGTGGTGTCCTGTTTGAATGACTATCGTCCTGTTGCACTTACACCAATTGTGATGAAGTGTTTTGAACGGCTTGTCAAACCACACATTACAGCCTGCCTCCCTGCATCACACGACGCGCTCCAGTTTGCATATCGTTCAAACCGCTCCACGGAGGATGCTATAGTCACCACCCTACACTCTGTCATCACCCACCTGGACCAGAAAGACACCTACGCCAGACTCCTGTGCATTGATTTCAGTTCAGCATTCAACACCATTATTCCCCAGAGACTGATGGAGAAATTACTCCTTCTCGGTCTGAACACCACCACATGTCTCTGGATCCTGGATTTCCCGACTGAGAGACCTCAGTCTGTCCGGGTTGGAAACAACATCTCCAACTCTGTCACGCTGAGTACTGGAACCCCTCAAGGCTGTGTACTCAGTCCACTGTTGTTTACACTTCTAACACATGACTGTGTATCCAAACACAAGGGGAACCAGATTATTAAGTTTGCAGATGACACTACGGTGGTGGGACTTATTCAGAGGGATGAGGAATCAATGTACAGGGAAGAAGTGAGAGACCTGGAGGGCTGGTGCAGGGAGAACAATCTGGTGCTCAACGTGGACAAAACGAAGGAGATGATTATCGACTTCCGGCGGTCACAGCCTGAGCACGTCCCCCTCAGCATCGGCGGCCGTTTAGTGGAGAGAGTAGAGAACATCAAGTTCCTCGGAGTGCAGATCTCGCAGGACCTGACCTGGAGCAAGAATTCCTTGGAGATCAGGAAGCGGGCTCAGCAGAGACTACACTTCTTGAGGAAACTCAAACAGGCCTCTCTCCCCATCTGCATCCTCAGGACCTTCTACAGAGGTGTGGTGGAGAGTGTTCTGACGTACTGCATTGCTACATGGTATTCCAGCTGCAGTATGTCAGACAAAAAAGCCCTGCAGAGGATAGTCAAGGGGGAGGAGAGGGTAATTGGAGTCTCCCTCCCCTCTGTCCAAGAACTTTTTCAGAACCGTTGAAGGAGCAGGGCACTGAACATTGTCAAGGACCGTTCTCACCCTCTGCACAAACACTTTGAACTTCTTCCATCTGGTAAACGATTCCGGAGCATCAGAGGCAGAACCACCAGACTGATCAACAGCTTCCTCCCACAAGCTGTCAGGATGCTGAACAGCTGACCCGGAATCTCTCATACACACTACTGCACCTATGGACATTTTGTATATTATAGTTAGTTATTCTTTTTCCCCAAGTATGTCTCAGGGATGTGTGAATGGATGGGGGGTGGGGGTGGGGGGTGGAGCTATGTGGGAGTGTGTCTTAATCATGCTGCTTCTTATATGGATGCCGAGAGAAACACAATTTCATCTTGCCTGCACTACAGTTGTATGTACAGCAATATGACAATAAAGTTTGATTTGATTTGATTTGATTTGAAAGTCTGTGTTGCCCAGTGACAGCCCCAAAACATCACTACTCTAGAGGAGATCTGCATGGAGGAATGGGCCAAAATACCAGCAACAGTGTGTGAAAACCTTGTGAAAACTTACAGAAAACGTTTGACCTCTGTCATTGCCAACAAAGGGTGTATAGCAAAGTATTGAGATGAACTTTTGTTATTGACCAAATACTTATTTTACCGAGGAATTTACCAATTAATTCATTAAAAATCCTTCAATGTGATTTTCTGGATTTTTTTTTTTTTTATTTTGTCTCTCATAGATGAGGTATACCTATGATGAAAATTGGAGACCTCGCTCATCTTCTAAGTGGGAGAACTTGCACAATTGGTGGCTGACTAAATACTTTTTTACCCCACTGTATCTGTGGATTCATCTAACTGCAAAGCATATTTCCCTTTCTTCACTCTGTCAGTCAGCTGACACTTTATGTCCTGGGCCATGTCTGTGATGCACCGGCATATGGTCCCGTCAGACAGCAGCACTGCTTTCAGCTCCCTGTGCCTGTTTATTCCCATGCATTGTCCAACTCATAGCGATAGCAGCAGATTTTATTAGTGTATCTCTGATTGTGTGTGGCTTTTTTGCCTGTGCAATTAAATATTCCACCTCATATGGTGCCTTTTGAGCTTTGGTTGTGAATGTTGTTTGGTTAGCTATGACTTTTTTGGCCTTGCAATTCTCTCTCCTTTCGGTGGAAAAAATCTGATGGTTTAGCGGTAAGAGATGGGTGCTTAGTTTTCAAGTGTCTGAGCATTTTTATGGGCTTTCAACTCTCATGTGCAAGCACCTCGGTGCACACTACACATTGGGGATGTGGTACTTCATTGATAGCGATGCATGTGAATCTATACTGAATATATTCCTCTCGATATTTGCAACACTTGGAGGAAGGCTGGTCTGACTGCTTATGGAGGCCTTTAAGGTGCTCTCCTTCTCCTCCTCCTCCTCCTCCTCCTCCTCCTCCTCCTCCTCCTCCTCCCGCACCAGACGTCAGCCTTTCTGGTGGCATTTGTCCGCTCTTTTCTTCTGCTGGCCTCTCTGCATTGTCTTTGGTCTGTATTAACAAACGTTTCACTTTTAAAAATAATATCCTGGGCTTAAAGTGTAATGTGTTGATTTGAGCTGTTCAGATGAAATCTACTGGTGCACACTGACCTGTGTGTGACCTGTGACGTTTACTGTGGTGCAAGTAAAGTGACATGTGACCTGAGTAATCACCTAAGGAGGATCCTGAAAATCATCTGGTGACCCCCGCCTCCCAGCATCTCGGGACCCCCCGGGTGTCACAACCCCCACTTTGGGAATCTCTGCCTTATCCTATGTTAAAATGTTCAGTTACAGTTACTTTTTAAATTAATTTCAAGTTAGCTCTTTGATACAATATCTTACATTTATAAATATGCCAGTTGTTTCCAGAATATTTTTTATTGCTTTTATTATTCAATTCTTGATTTATATTTAAAATAAGCACATATTATGAACACAACTTCCATTAATTCCATTCCATTAAGTTGTGTAGATCTGAAGTGTTTCCACTTTCTAGTTTACAACTGCATTAAAATATTAAACCAGTATACATCCCAAGTACCTTTCTTATCTGGTTTCTCACAGCAATTTGTTCAAATAAGTATAGAATATTTCAGCAGAATCATAAAATATTAATAGTTCTAGTTTATGGATGTTAAAAATAACATTGCCATTATCAGAGTTGACACTGATGATGACGACTTTGGAGGATGTAAAGAACTATATTTGATAATTCCCTACCATGTTCCACATTTCCTCATTGTAGAAACCAGGTATGCTGGTAAACATATCAGTCTGTCATGGTTTCACATTTTCCTCTATAAAAAGCAGAGCAATTTCAATTTTGTAAGCCTTTGAAATCCATCACCATAGTCCTGCAGTTGCTAATGCTACGACAATATTATGAACAAGATAATAAGTCACATCTGCTCTGTCACAGGTTTTCATGTAATGTCCCATCATATAATGCTACTACCCATCTCTAATGTCTCTCAGAAACTGTGCCTTCACCCAATGGATCTCGCCAGCCCACGTGACAAACATGCAGTGCATCCTAGGATGAGTAGGCCGGACAGTTGTAGACAAACCGCAAGCGTAAACAGCGCCTCTGCATTTGTTATGAACGAAAGACAAAAAGTCACAAAATGGACTGTTCAAATGAAAATTTAGAGCTAAATGCATTGATGATGTCACTCCTGGCAAAGCCATCACTCTTCATGCTAATCAGAAGCCATGGATGACAGCAGAGGTTCACAGGCTCCTGAGGGCTCAGGATGCAGCCTTATGGGCCGGTGACATGGGAGGACTAAAAACAGCTAGGGCCAACCTGTCCCGAGGCACCAAGGAAGCAAAACAACAGTATAGCAAGAAAATATCCAGACACTCCAGCAACACCAGAGATGCATATATCATGCGGTGATCCTCGCGGATCACCATAAGCCGCCAAGAGTCCACCGATGAGTTTAGCAATGATGGTGATTTATTTACAAAACACGAGACACACATACAAGACTATGACTGTGGCGAAAAAACACTAAACATAGAGCATGGGACGGTAAGGCTAACCCCAGCCACTTACAGTCTAAAACATGGCATGACATGAATGAGCAAAGCACGAGAATATACACACGAACCTGACCAGACCAGAACAATGAATGTCTGACGAGGCTTGGATGATGTCTGACGATACTCCTGCAATCTAACTGCCGTCAGCATCCGCCTAGTAAGGGAGAGCCCTAATGAGCAGTAATGACAGTCAGCTGGCCGACCTTGACAGCCGGGAGCCCCACTGAGCGCCTTCACAATAAGAGCCCGGTGAAGCCAGAATATAACCCACAGCTGTCAAGGCCGGCAGCGAGCTATACGTAGCCCGAGCACGGACAAGACCGGCGCTCGGGTCATAACAGCATAGTTTCTCTGGTGTGGCATACACACCCTCACCAACTACAAACCTCCACCTCAGACCTGTGCGAATGACATCACACTGCTAAACAACTTAAATGACTTCTTTGGCCGCTTTGAAGAACAAAACAGCACATCAGCACAGAAGACCATTCCTCCCCCAGATGAGTAGGCTATAAGTCTGGATCCAGCTAGCGCGAAGAAGACCATCTCCAGGATCAACTCACACAAGGCAGCTGGACCAGACAACATACCATGTCATGTTCTTTTTCTTTTTTTTTCTTTGTTTTCCCCTTGTCCTGTCAGGCAGCTAGGCAAACACCCTTATTGTGCCAAAACATATTTACTTTGCCAAGAGGAGCTTGTACAGTACCTAACTGTGTATCGCATATTATTGTAAACTCCTCCTGTAATAACTTTTAATACTTTATTTTAATTATTTTACCCATGGAAGACCCAACAGGATGGGGAAGAGGGAAAGGAAGTGTGTGGAGGGGAAAAGAAAAGGGAGGGGAACAGACAAAAAAAATCTAAACAAACCAACAACTAAAACAAACAAAAGACAAACTTCTTCTTCCACCAAAGATGTCTCAACATGAGTCTTGTTTCCGCACCTGTTAAAGGAGATACACTTGTGAGTGTATGTCTGCGTGCATATATATGAGAACACGTGCAAAATAAATGTGTGCATGTAAGTGGTTTGTCAGGAAACATACGAAGCGGAGGGCCGGTCGCAGCAGCTCTCCCCCCGGGAACCCCGAGCAGGCAAGGCAGCGCCACCAACCCCAACAGGGCACAAACATCCAAGGTCAGCAAGCCCCAGGAAAGCCAGGCATCTGCCCCCAGAGGGACGATCAAGGGAGGCCAGACTGCTCAGCAGCCAGTACGATGAGCCCACACCCCTGTACCCGCACGACCCCACCCCCCCAGCGGGGCCAACGACCCCACCCCCTGGGGCAGAGACCAGCCCACACCCCCCGGCGCGAGCCCCCCCAGACACCCCCACAGCGGGCCCGTCCCAGCACCTCTGTCGCACACCCCAGGGACCCCCATGTTCAAAGAAGTCCGCCCGCCCAGGGGAGCCAACATTGCCGAGAGGCACTACCCCCCTTAATCCAGCACCTCCCGACTCACAGACCCACCCCTCCCCATACTTTCACACCCACATGCTCCCATGCGTACCGCTCTCACTCACCTAGACCGACCCATTCTCTCTCACTCCTGTACCCATTAAAACTCACCACTCATTCACCTTTGTTTCATAAGGCGGCTGCAAAGCAGATGCAGCAAGCCTGAACATGCACCAGTGCCCGGCAGTGACCAGGGAGATCACCGGTGCAGACCACAGAAGCAGACCCCCACCCCCGGTGTCCATCTGAGTGAACAATCAGCATGTCATGTTCTGAACATCAACGCGGAGTAGCTCATGAATGTCCTGGCCGACATCTTCAACATCTCCCTGAGTCAAGCTGTTGTCACCACTTTTAAAAACTTCTACCATAATATCAGTCCCAAAGAAGCCCGTCCCATTCAGCTACAATGATTACCGGCCAGCAGCTCTGACCTCCATCATAATGAAGTGCTTTGAGTGGCTGGTCATACAGAACATTTTAAAGATCTGATGCTACCCTATTTATTTAAAAATCTGATACTACCTTATTATTCTAACAGAGTACTACGCTCCCAAAATTCATGATTACTTGGAATACCTAGAATCTCCAAAAGTACAAGGGGAGGCAGAGCCTTCAGTTATCAAGTTCCTCTCCTGTGGAACCAGCTGCCAATCTGGATTTGGGAGTCAGACTTGATCTCTGTTTTTAAGAATAGGGTTAAAACCTTCCTTTTTGATATAGCCTACAATTAGGGAGGGATCATGTGCTTCTGAACCCTCCCCTAGTTATGCTGCAAATAGGTTTAGACAGCCAGGGGACCTCCAACAATGCACTGGGCTTCACTCCTTTCTTCACTCTCAATGAAATATTTTTGCTGGTCATTAACATCTGTTTGTTCTCTCCCATAGATTGAGTCCCCGTCGTGCTGTTTGCTCTCTACTTGTCTGTTCTTTTCGTTTTCTCTATCACCTCACCCCCTAGCCAGTCACAGCAGATGGCTGCCCCTTCATGAGCCTGGTTCTGCTGGAGGTTTCTTCCTATTGAAAAGGAGTTTTTCCTTTCTACCGTCGCCAAGTGCTTGCTCACAGGGGGATCGCCTGATTGCTGGGATCTTTCTGCAGTTGTGGGGGTTTCCACTACAGTTGAAAGTGCTATGAAATGGCTATTGTTATGAAATGGCTGTTGTTGTGAAATGGCGTTATATGAATAAAGTTTAATGGAACTGAATTGAATTGAAAACATCAGGTCCATCCTCTCTCCCTCCCACAACCCATCTCAGTTTGCATACAGGTCAAACAGAAGATGCCATCTCTTCTGCTCTCCATCCAGCCCTCACTCACCTGGACTCAAAGAACTCCTATGTGCGAATGCTGTTATTGGACTTCAGTTCAACATTCAACACAATCATCCCCCAGCACCTAATACAAAAACTCAGACACTTCAGACTCAAAACCTCTCTCTTTAACTGGGTGCTGGACTTTCTCAAAGGGAGATTACAGAAAGTGCGGGTTGCCATAAACACCTCCAAGACCATCACACTAATCACAGAGGCCCCACAAGGGTGCGTGCTCAGCCTTCTGCTCTTCACCCTGCTCACCCATGACTGCGTACTAGCCTACTGCACCAACCACATCATCAAGTTTGCGGATGACATGATGTTGGTGGGCCTCATCACCAACAATGAAGATGTCAACTACAGAAATGAGGTGAGCTGTCTGGTCCAGTGGTGTATAGACAATAATCTCTTCCTGAATGTGGGAAAAACCAAGGAGATTGTGGTTTAGTTTAGTTTATTGGTTTATTTGTCAGAGACAGTGTACAGAAAAAAACATTAAACACAGGGTAAAGATGCTCTGTACCAGATTATTAAATGAAATGAAATGAAATGAAATGAATTAAATTACCCTTTATTGTCATTCAACTGTACAACCAATCATGTACAGTAGAAGGAGATTGTGCTTTACCTATCTGCTGTGTTAATCACACACCCCAAGTGTAGAATCAGAGGGCCGCTGCAATGCAAGGCTCTGCCACAAATTTCCCTCCTCCATTCCATTATTGCTGAGCACCAAGCTGGACGGCAGGAAGTTCCACTTTTATATGGTCTTCGGCATGAGCCGGCCGGGATTTGAACCCCTGCCTCCCGGGTGTGGGGCGGATGCTCAGAAATTATAGCATTCTCACTAATTTCCATCTGTAGTCCCTGGGGCAGGCAGGAGGATATTAAAAGAAAAACAACATACACTACCGTTCAAAAGTTTGGGGTCACTTAGAAATTTCCTTATTTTTGAAAGAAAAGCACTTTTTTTCAATGAAGATAACTTTAAACTAATCAGAAATACACTCTATACATTGCTAATGTGGTAAATGACTATTATAGCTGCAAATGTCTGGTTTTTGGTGCAATATCTAGATAGGTGTATAGAGGCCCATTTCCAGCAACTATCACTCCAGTGTTCTAATGGTACAATGTGTTTGCTCATTGCGTCAGAAGGCTAATGGATGATTAGAAAACCCTTGTGCAATCATGTTAGGTCTGCAATGTTGTAATTGCTGCAAATGGAGGATTCTTTGACGAAAGCAAAGTTTGAAGGAAAAAATTATTATTTCAAATACAAATCATTATTTCTAACATTGTCAATGTCTTGACTATATTTTCTATTCATTTTACAACTCATGGTGGTAAATAAGTGTGACTTTTCATGGAAAATACAAAATAATTGTCTGGGTGACCCCAAAGTTTTGAACGGTAGTGTATATAGAAAACAATTTAGGTCAGGTTTCAGAAACTGGTCGACTTCAGGAGAGGACACACACAGCATCCTCCTCTGATCATTGATGGAGCAGCTGTGGAGATGGTGAGCAGCACCAAGTTCCTGGGGATGCACATCTCCGAGGCCCTCTCCTGGTCCAAAAACACCACACCAAGAAGGCTCAAACTCACCTCTATTTCCTCCGCAAACTGAGGAAAGCACGTGTCCCACCCCACATCATGTGCTCATTCTACCCGGGCACCATTGAGAGCATCCTCACCAGCTGCATCACTGTGTTGTATGGAAGCGGCACTGTCTGCTGGAAGACTCTACAATGCACAGTGAAAACAGCCAGCAAGATTATCAATGCCCCTCTGCCCTCCCTCTCAGACATCTACCACACCCACCTCACTCGCAGAGCCATCAACATCGCAGGCGACACCTCCCACCCTTCACACTTCTTCTTCAGCCCCCTGTCCTCAGGGAGAAGGTACCGGGGCCAAAGGGCCTGTTCCACAAGACTGCTAAACAGCTTTGTTCACCATGCCATCAGGACCCTGAACTCTACCCCCACCCCCGCCCCTTGTCCCTGGACTGTAACACACTCATCCACACAATAACTACCTCAGCTGTTTGCACACAAAGACTTGGCACACCAACAGCAATACATCTGCTGCTGTATGTCTTGCACCTTATTGCAACCATCTGCACAAATACCATATATGTTGCTGTCTGTTTTTGCAATACTGATCATGCATAGACCAATCTGTCACCATCTGCACACCTGTTATGGCATTGAACTCGCAATTTACCGGTATTATGGGTTACTGTACATAGGATTGCTGTGTTTTTACAATTATTTGCACTATGGGTAACAGTACTGTACATAGAATGTTCCATCCCTATTCCTTCTTTTCTTAAATATTGTGCATACCATAAAGAGAGAAACAGTATTTCAATTCTACTCTGTCCTATACGTATAGAAGTACTGACAAATAAAAATCTTTGAATCTTTTGTGCCAACACTGACTGGTATTTGAAACTGTTCATAATTCCCTTCATCTTGATTAAGGTCCCAGTTCAAGTTGAAGAAAAACAGCCCCAAAGCGTGATGTTGCCACCACCATGTTTCACTATAGGTATGGAGTTCTTCTGGTGATGAGCAGTGTTGTGTTTGCCAAATATACCTTTTGGAATTATCGCCAAAAAGTCAACCTTGGTTTCATTGGACCATAACACATTTTCCCACATGCGTTTGGGAGATTTCAAATGTGTTTTTGCAAAATGTAGCAGGACTTTGATGTTTTTCGTCGTAAGATAAGGCTTCTGACTTGCCACCGTACCCCACAGTCCAGACAAACAGTAGTGTGAAAAAGTGTTTGCCCCCTTCCTGATTTCTCATGTTTTTATGTTTTTCTCACTAAAACGTTTCTTCCTGTTAAAAGGGAGTTGTTCCTCTCCAACGTCACCAAGTGCTTGCTCACAGGGGATCGTCTGCTTGCTGGGGTCTTTCTGCAATTGTGGGGGTTTCCCCTACAGTTGAAAGTTCTATGAGATGACTGTTGTTGTGAAATGGCACTATATAAATAAAGTTGAATTGACGCAAACAATTTTAAATATTGGACAAATATAACACAAGTAAACACAAAATGCAATTTTTATATGAAGGTGTTTATTATTAAGGGGGAAAACAAATCCAAATCTACATGGCCCTGTGTGAAAACATGATTGCCCCCTAAACCTAATAACTGGTTGGGCCACCCTTAGCAGCAACAACTGCATTCAAGTGTTTGCAGTAATTGGCAATGAGTCTTTTACAGCACTGTGGAGGAATTTTGGCCAACTCATCTGTGGAAAACATCTTGTGTGGTACCTGTACCAAAAACTTCCCACCCCAAAGACCTGAACAGCTACAGACCGGTGGCCTTGACGTCCCACTTGATGAAGACCCTGGAGAGACTGCTCCTTGCTCACCTCCGCCCCCTGGTGGAACCAGCGATGGATCCACTCCAGTTCGCCTACCAGCATGGCATTGGGGTGGAGGATGCGGTGATCTTCCTCCTTCACCGTTCTCTGTCCCACCTGGAGAAGCCCGGGAATATGGTGAGGATCATGTTCTTTGACTTCTCCAGTGCTTTCAACACCATCCAACCGATGATCCTGAAGGACAAGCTGCTGCGCGCAGGGGAGGACCAGCACCTGTCATCATGGATCCTGGACTACCTCACGAACCGGCCTCAGTTTGTGAGAACCCGGGACTGTGTGTCCGACACGATCATCAGTAGCACGGGGGCCCCCCAGGGAACGGTGCTGGCTCCCTTCCTGTTCATTCTTTATACTGCGGACTTCTCACACAACACAACACACTGCCATCTACAGAAGTTCTCTGATGACTCTGCGATCGTTGGCCTCATCTCCAATGGAGATGAAGCTGAGTACAGAGGGCTTATCCAGGACTTCGTGGACTGGTGCCATCGGAACTGCCTCCAGATCAACGCGAGGAAAACTAAGGAGCTGGTGGTGGACTGCCGCAGGCATGGGCAGCCCCTCACAGTACCAGTAAATATACAGGGAACAGACATCGAGATGGTGACATCCTATAAGTACCTGGGTGTTCATCTGAACAATAAACTAGACTGGTCACACAATACTGATGCACTCTACAAGAAGGGACAGCGCAGGCTGTTCCTGCTGAGGAGACTCAGGTCTTTTGGTGTACAAGGGGCGCTGCTGAAGTCATTCTATGACACGGTGGTGGCATCAGCCATCACTTTTGGAGTGGACTGCTGGGGCAGTGGCATTACTGCAGCCGATAGGAAGAGACTGAACAAACTGATTAAGAAAGCTAGCTCTGTCCTGGGGCAGCGCCTTGATCCGATGGAGGAGATAGGAGAGAGAAGGACGGTGGCTAAACTGTCATCTCTGCTGGAGTCCGAGTTCCACCCTATGCAGGACATACTGGATGCACTGAGGAGCTCATTTAGCAGCAGACTACATCATCCCAGGTGCACAACCGAGAGGTTTCGTAGGTCCTTCCTACCAACGGCTGTCAGACTGTACAACCTAAGCAGGGCTGCTCGCAGAGATAGCAAAAAGACGTAACAAACTAATAGTTTTTTGAATGCAAAAGATGCAATAGACTTACACAATGGTCCCCTCCGGCATACAACTAGGAACATATCGGTCGCTATGGAGGGTGAGAATATGTATGGGCACATAATCATACCATGTAGGATAACTAAGTAGACGGTTATGCTGTTTCATTCCATCTAGCAACAATGCTCTGCACTGTGTGTGTTTATATGTATATTTACATATTTATTCCATCTAGCTACAGTGCTCAGCACTGGGTGTGTTTATATTTATATATCTACATATTATTCCATCTAGCTACATTGCTCCGCACTGTGTGTGTTTATATACTTGCATATGTATTCCACCTAGCTGCAATGCTCCGTACTGTGGGTGTTTATATATTTACATATTTATTCCATCTAGCTACAACGCTCTGCACCGTGTGTTCATATATTCATATATTTATTCCATCCAGCTACAATGCTCTGCACTGTGTGTCTGTGTGTGTGTGTATATATATATATATATATATATTTTATAGTAATATGTACATATGTATATTAGCTGCTCTTGCTTGCTTGTTTTTTTTCTTGCCTTCTGATTGTTGTTCTGAGTGTTGCTATGCTATCCCTGTGCTGTTGCAATCCTGGAATTTCCCCGTTGTGGGACTAATAAAGGCTTATCTTATCTTATCTTATCTTATCTTTGCAGAATTGTTGTAATTCAGCCACGTAAGAGGGTTTTCCAGCATGGACTGCCTTTTTAAGGTCATGCCACAGCATCTCAATCGGATTCAGGTCAGGACTTTGACGAGGCCACTCCAAAGTCTTCATTTTTGTTTTTCTTCCACCACACTGGAGTGGTAGCCTAGTTGGCAGAGCATCCACCCCACAACTGGGAGACCAGGGTTCAAATCCCGGCTGGGTCATACCAAAGACCAGGTAAAAATGGTACCGTACTTCTAGCTCGGTGCTCAGTGTTATGTCTAGAAATCAGGGAGTTGGAGGTGAGGCTTCATGCAACACAGAACTCTCTTTTATTACCCTGAACTTGGGGTTTATATACAAAGGGGCTGTGCCAACCTTACGCCACCCTAGAGGGCGGGCACTGCTGCACAGACACATACACACACATCCAACATTCCCTCCCACGTAGAAAATGGGAAATCACACACACCTTTAAAACCCAAATCATGCACAAAGAACAAGGGGAATAAGATATTGCAATTAAACAAACCTATCCCATTCACACAAAACTAAAATGGACCATGTTTCTATAAAATGCATAAAATAACCCCATATTATACATACAGCCACTCACTCACATGCACACCAGCAAACAAATATATAAACACATGTTGAAATATATACAAATATTGGTATATTTACATATAATAACTAGGTGACCCCAATGTCTCTGACCAGCCACCATCTCTCACACTGCCACAGAGGACTTGAGCAGCCCCATGGCACATGTGCCCCTAGCTGTTTTCTCCCTCCAGGGTCAAAGCCCCCCTCCCTAGCAAAGATGTCTTTAACCGGAGGCAAAGGACAGCTCCATGGTATCTACACACCCGACCGCCGTTTGCCCCCAGGGTCAAAGGCCCCCTCCTTGGCAAAAATGTCTTTACCCGCCATAAGGAGCTTCTTCCCTCTCGGTTCACTGTGCCATTCAGTGTGCCGCCTCTCTGTGCCTGATGAGCCGCTCCCGACTGCCTTACGCACAATCGTCATGGCCCGAGACACTCCGGCCCCAAGTGGCCGCACCTCAGGTAGACCCGCAGCTTGCTCCCCGGCATCGTCCGCTGCCTCGGGCACCTTGTCACGGCACCCAACATCCTCCACCAGGGCACTCCGCTGCTTTGTTTCTGCAACCAGCTGCCGCTGCTCACCTCCAGGGCACATGGCGTCACCCTTGCCGGTCACATCCTCTGACCACGGCTCCTCGCTGCTGCCTCCAGCACTCACAGTCTCGGTGCCATGTTGCATCGTTGCCGTACCCGGCTGCGGCTGCTGTTCCTCAGGGCCCTCAGTGACGCTCCTGTCGGCCCTATGCTCCGACCCTATCCTCCGACCCGGGCATCTCATCCTCATTCTTGTAACCCTCCTCCACGATGGGCTGCTACGTTATCACCAAGTCTGACTGTGGCTGCTCCCCCTCTGGGCTCCCAGCACTGCTCCTGTCAGCTACACTGTCTGTTTGCGGCTGTTCTCCACCTGGGCTCTCAGTACTGCTCTCGTTGGCCATACCCTCTGACACGGATGCCTCGTTGCTGCTGTTGGCACCCTCGTTCCGGGTGTACGGCTGCACCATCTCTGTGTCCTGCGGTTGTTCTTCCCCGGAGCCTTCAGCCTGCATGGTCTCACACTCCCGCTGTGTAGCTTCCACAAGCAGCTGCTCACTTAGCATGCAAACCTCCGCTCTCGGCAGGAAATTGCACGTTGTCAGCCCCTTGCTAGCTTTAGCCAGCAGCTCACGTATGGCTCTGGACTCCCAATGTTCCACCAACTCCAGCACTTCCCTCCAGCGATGGTGGCACCCGAATCAGTCTGAGTGTCAAATTCAGCCAAAGGTCACTGGTGCCATGGGCCAACTTATCACCAGGCCATCCTCCAACTCTCCCACTGACACTTCCTAGCTAGATTATGAAGCCTCGACAGAAATGCCTTCAGGGACTTGCCAATCCACTGTTTAAGGTCGTAAAACCCACACTGTCTCCTATAGTGTCATAGTCTTTGCACGCGTTTCCATTATTTTAAATAACTCCAATTTACTTCATCGCCAAATGTTATGTCTAGAAATGAGGGAGTCGGAGGCGAGACTTCATGCAACACAGAACTCTCCTTTATAACCCTGAACTTGGGGTTTATATACAGAGGGGCTGTGCCAACCTCACGCAACCCTAGGGAGTGGGCACTGCCACACATACACAAACACACACATCCAACACTCAGCATAATAGAATGCATAATAGAATGGGGGAAGGAAAGTTATCACACAGAGGACCAACCTCCTACTGTAGCTTCCACTACCTACAGTAACTGTGTGGCCTAGGGTCATAAAATGGAGATAGACACTGCCATTGGCATGGGACTAACTTAACACCCTTCAGAGGTGGACGTGCTGGTGTTTTTTGGATCATTGTCCTGCTGCAGAACCCAAGTGTGCTTCAGCTTGAGGTCAAGAACAGATGGCTGGACATTCTCCTTCAGGATTTTTTGGTAGACAGCATAATTCATGATTCCATTTATGACAGCAAGTCTTCCAGGTCCTGAAGCAGCAAAAAAGCCTCAGACCATCACACGATGACCACCATATTTTACTGTTGGTATGATGTTGCTTTTCTGAAATGTTGTTTTACTTTTACGCAAGATGTAATGGGACACACACCTTCCAAAAAGTTCAACTTTTCTCTCATCAGTCCACAGAGTATGTTTCCCAAAAGTCTTGGGGATCGTCAAGATGTTTTCTGGAAAAACTGAGATGGGGCTTGATGTTCCTTTTTGCTCAGCGGTGGTTTTCGTCTTGGAACTCTGCCATGCAGGCCATTTTTGCCCATTCACTTTCTTATGGTGAAGTCATGAACACTGTGGGCAGGCTCAACATTTTCTTGTTACCTCTTGGATGAGTCGTCGCTGTGCTCTTGGGGTCATTTTGGTCGACTGGCAACTCCTGGGTTGGATCACCACTGTTCCATGTTTTCGCCATTTGTGGATAATGGCTCTCACTGTAGTTCCCTGAAGTCCCAACACTTTAGAAATGGCTTCATACAGGAATTTCACTTTTCTTCATTCTACAGGAATCTCACCTTTCTTCATTCTACAGGAATCTCACTTGTCTTCATATTAAAGCAACCCTCAATCAAGACCTTACCAAGAATGCTTTTCCCAGGACCCCAATGTAAGCAGTTGCCTCTTGCAGAGATGGTAAGGATAAGAATTTGCTTTTAAAGGCTTAAAGGGACCATAAAAACTTGGAGTCCTGATCCCCAACATGGACAGTTCATGTGGATAGCATCCGCCCTACAGGAAACTAATGCTCTTAAAAGGTCATAAACTTCTTAACCAGACAGGTATATGGCTTTGGACAGATACCAGACCCCATTTCCAGGTATCACAGACCTAAAGAAATTATCTACAGCTCAACACGACTATGTTTTATCGGGCTTTTAGTGAATCTGTTTTATCCTTTTCTTTAATGTCATGGTTTGGTCAGATAAAACTGAAACAGAGGAAATCCTTGGATCAGGTAGTCAGATGGTCCAGTCGTTTGCTTGGTGAGTCACAGCTGAGCCTGACATCCCTGTACACCAGACAAGTACAGAGGATGGCTGACTCGATTTTAAATGATGACTCCCACCCTTTGCACTGCAACTTTGAGCTTCTTCCCTCCAGACGGAGGTTTGCTGTCACAAAAAGTAGAACCCAGCGCTACAAAAACAGCTTTGTCCCTGCTGCTGTCAAAGAGTTAAACAAGCTATAAAATTATATTGTACATATTCTATATTTACCTATTTTGTAAGATGTGTGCCTGTGCTTGTGTCTATGTTGAATATAATTAGTGGCTTGTAAATATGGATGTCACCAACTGCAAAACAAATCTACCTACGGGTACAAATAAAGTAACCTGAACCTGAACCTGAACAGTACCTCCCAGTGGATACCCACAGAAGTTGTTTCATTATGTATAATCTTACTGTCAATTCTTACTAAACATTAAGTTTCTTTCAGCTTATCATCTCCCCCGGATCCTAAGGACACTGAAAATCATCCTTTTGATCACCGACCAGGGTTTGCAGTAATTCATTAATCCTTGATCTAAATATGAGTGCATGTATTATAAACATGTATAAGAAATGTTATGTTCATGAGTGTTAGTCAAACGAATGTTAATATGAGTAGTAATGGTATAAATGCATGATCACTAAATATTAGCCAAGTCATTTAATTTAGTTAGGTCTTATATTGAGCACCTAATTTTATAAGAACTGAATGGGTGTTAATTCTTGTCCACTATCATTTCTGCCCCCCCCCACCCCCCACCCCACCCCCGGCTTTCTCTCTCTTTCATGGGATAATGCCCTTTTCATTTGATTGGCTGCTCCCAAACAAAGAAATGTTTTCACATTGGACAAATTCCCATTTGAACTCCTCTTTATGAAAGTTGATTGGTCTGTCCCCTGTTTTATTACCCAACGGTGCGCTCAGTTTAAAGAGTGAGTAGCCGCCCTGCATGTTAGGAAAAGAAATAAAAGAGAATAGAAAGAATGTTAAGAAGTGAATAGAAATAGAGAAGAATAATGAGATGAGAATAAGAGAATAAAGGAGAATAGAGACGAAAAAAGAAGTTTAAGATTAAGATTAAAGAAGCAGAATAGTGATCTAGATCTCAGAGAAAAAATTTTGTTTCACTTCTTCAAAGTTCTTTGCAGTCTTCTGTTATCTAAATTGTTCTGTGTGAAGTTTGTCAAATCCTGCAATAGTTTTCTCATTTTTCTGGTTACTGAGGAGAAACCATCTTTTTCTTACGAGCTCGTCTTCTTAAAGAGAGTTAAACTCTCAGAATATTTTTTTCCCTTCACCTCAGAAGCCACTCTTATCCTAGTAAATGTTTTTCCTAGATTTTCTGACTTTTCACGCCGTTAAAGTAGACCTTTAATTTTCCTAATTTAAAGTGGACAGAGATTGTGTTTTTGGACTTTCTTTCCGGCCTCATACCCGCCTGACTGAAAAGTTTCTCCTTCAGTTTTTTTGGTCTATCCTGTGGCCAGAGAAATCACAAATTCAGACTCGTTGCCAAGGACCTTTCACGCCGCTCTGAAAAAACTCTCCATTGTTGCTACTGTCCTGTACAAGCCCCCAGCTGAGTCTGCACTTCTTACGGTTGGTTGTGAACATCAAGGAGCCTTGCAGCGGTCGCTCCATCACTGGGTCCCAACGGCCAAACCCAGCCGGCACCGACCCGCTGAACACGTGGACCTACAGCTGTTCGTAAGTGAGACTCCCATTTTCCTATCTGCTGGATTAAACATGATGTCCTAACATTCAAATTACAATTGAACATAACCAGTATTTTATGGTACAATTATTCTCTCAGCCATAGGATAAAGCTATAAACTGAAGGAAGACTCTTAGTCATTTTTAAGTAACTTCCCTTCATTTTTGTAAATTAATTCAGAAGTTAATGTTTAGATAATCAGCTTATAAATTTTCCCCATAAAATTGTGTTCTGTTTTTGTTAGACATTTCAGCCTTCATTTACCGTTGAAACATAAGTCTGGTTTCTCCTTGGTTCTACAAAGGTTTAATGCTAGATTTTATGTTCAGGAATCCACTAACAGTTGATGTGATATCAGACACCTGTTATCATTTGAATTTTTTTATCCATCATTTGGATGCCATATCATGCCATATCATTTGGATGCCATATCATGTAACCTGTTATAATGTTAATTCCTCACCAAAAACACCCCCAAAGTGGTATTTTGCTCCATTCACGCATCTCTGAGTATTCCTCCTCAACCCTGCTCTCTGAGCTGCTGCTCCGCCCTGTCCCTGATAATGATTGGGTCCCCATGTTCTTACGTATGAAAGTTGGTGAGCCGTCCACTCCACGAAGTGCCTGTGCAGCCAGCACCACCCCCAGGCTAACGCACACACCCACTTTCTCCGCGCAGCTAACAGAAATAATCAAACTGTAAATAAGATCACAATACCAACAGTAATAATTCAAAGTATAATTCTAGGGGCTATCATTATTTGCATACAATGGTAGACTTAGAATCAGTGTTATATCGGGGCTGCACGGTGGCGCAGTGGTTAGCACTGTGGCAGCACAGTTTACCCTTGGCCTGGAGATCGTGGGATCGGGGGTTCGATCCCAGCCCCTGACCAACAGTGATCTGTGTGGAGTTTGCATGTTCTCCCTGTGTATGCGTGGGTTTACCCCGGGATTTCTCCGGTTTCCTCCCACATGCCAAAAACATGCAGGTTAGGTTAATTGGAGACTCTAAAGTGGCCCTAGGTGTGAATGTGTGTGTGAATGGTAAAGGGATAGCGCCGTATCATGGCTGCTTCATCCATCCAGGTGGTGGATGACCCTCAATTTCCCCTCTGGGGATCAATAAAGTATACTAAATCTAAATCTAAAAAATAAAACATCACTTTCTGAGCAATTCTACTTCAAAATAGACCAGAATGCAGAGGCTAAAACCATAATATTAAACATGATTAACCATACACTACATAAGAATAATATTATAGGCTAAAATAATAACAGGAGGCTAAAGAGTTGAATTGTGTAGCCTCATGTTGCAGTCATCTGTCTTGATAAGAACTTTTATACTCCAGATAGAGGATAAGTATATGCAAATGCATTTTAGTATTGAACTATTAGCTATGACAAATACATAAAGAACAGTTACCTTTGGAATTTCCTGGCAGCAAACGTTCTCCTCTTCAATGGGCATTGTTTGGCAATTCCCATATGAGCACCTACAAATATGGACAGCAGCATCACTATACAAAGTTCTATAATAAATACAACACTATGAAAGACTTTTCTCTTAGCTTTTCATTTACCAGTCAGAAACTTCCTGTAAACGTCTTCGAGGTCGCTGTGGTATTTCGTGCACCTCAAATTCCCGATCGGACTCTGGGTCAAGAGTGTAAGGCTCCACAACATGCTCATCCATCTTTTCTAAAGTTTACTGTAGATGTTGTTTTCGTGGGCGGAACCCAGTGACATGCTGCAGCAGCCGGCTCAGGGGTTACATCATGAAATGGGCGGCAGTCACAAGAAGGAGAGGCAGAACCTCAGAGATCGAGGCATCTTACTTCCGGGTTTGAAAAGTAGCTTGCGAAAATAACTCATATTTCATAAGAAATTCATTCTCCAGTTTACCAAAGGTAATATACAATCACATACATGCATATAGTTTACTCTGAAAGGCTTAAAATAGCATGATATAGGCCCTTTAATAAAAGGGTGAATGAGAGAAGTTGAAGTGTTTTCCTTTCGCATATATATATGTTTCTTAGATCATGGCAGGAAAAGAACTCCCTTAAATTTTGAGACTGACTCATTAAGTAATTAAAGGTACAAAATTAATTAAAACTAAGTTTAATACAAGTGTTTTTTAGGACTGGTGCCCCTTTTTACAAGTGCTTATTCATTTTATTTAGTGAGTGCAGGAGTGACGGTTTAACGCTGTCTCCTTGCACACCCACTATTAAATAAAATAAATAATTCCTGTACCTTATTACGATATTTTATGAAATAGCTGCTACACTGAATTTCTTTGGATTGCAGAATGCTGTCTAGCTTTTGAGCATCTTTTGGTCTACTTCACTTTGGTCCTATTTAAGTGATTTCTTGATTGAGAACAGGTGTGGCAGTAATCAGGCCTGAGTGTGGCTTGAGAAATTGAACTCAGCTTTCCAAAGATGTGATAAACTTGTTGATTTATGTTCTAATGGGGGGGAAGGAGGCAA
Source organism: Pholidichthys leucotaenia (assembly GCA_020510985.1). Classification (NCBI taxonomy): domain Eukaryota; kingdom Metazoa; phylum Chordata; class Actinopteri; order Cichliformes; family Pholidichthyidae; genus Pholidichthys; species Pholidichthys leucotaenia. Next base: position 104,870 of record JAJAQF010000054.1, read on the forward strand.
TCACTTTTTCACACAGGGCCATGTAGGTTTGGATTTTTTTTTACCCTAAATAAAAAACACCTTCTTTAAAAAACTCCATTTTTTGTTTACTTGTGTTATCTTTGTCTAATATTTAAATTTGTTTGATGATCTGAAACATTTAAGTGGGACAAGCATACAATAAAATGAGAAATCAGGGAGGGAGCAAACACTTTTTCACAACACTGTATGAAGAAAATGGGAGATTGCTGTCAAATGTACTGAACAGCCAGTACTTACCAGAAATTCCTGCATCTTCTCCAATGTTGCTGTCACCCTATTGGCAGCCTCCCTGACAAGTGTTCGTCTCGTCTTTTCATCTGGAATTTCCCCACTATAGGACTAATAAAGGTTTTTCTTATCTTTTCTTATCAATTTTGGAGGGACGTCCAGTTCTTGGTAATGTCACTTTTGTGCCATATTTTCTCCACTTGGTGATGACTGTCTTCACTGTTTTCCGTGGTATATTTAATGCTTTGGAAATTCTTTTGTACCCTTCTCCTGACTGATACCTTTGAACGATGATATTCCTCTGATGCTTTGGAAGCTCTCTGCGGACCATGGCTTGTGCTGCAAGATGTGACTACAAAAATGTCAGGAAAAGCCTACTAGAACAGCTGACCTTTATTTGGGGTTAATCAGAGGCACTTTAAATGGTGGCAGGTGAATGATGACTCCCATTCAACATGAGTTTGAATGTGATTGGTTAATTCTGAACACAGCCACAACCCCAGTCATAACAGGGTGTGCACATTTATGCAACCAGGTAAGTTTTTTGTTTTGGTAAGTTTTTTATTTTTCCCTGTAAATAATTTTAGTTTGTTTTTCAATTGGGTTGTACAGGTTATAGGTCACATTAATGGTGGAAAAAGTTTTGAAATGATTTATGTTGGTCTCATTTTTTACATCACAAAAACCTGGCATTTGAACAGGGGTGTGTAGACTTTTTATATCCAATGTATATTTTCCATAACCCTTGGGCCATTTTACTCAATTGTGTGTTCAATTGTGTGTTCTGCACTCTGCTCTTTTATGTACATAGTTCCATCTGTGAATCCATTACCATACCTGTGTGCAGTATATTTCCATAATCCTGAGCTATTTTTTTCTTCAGTTGTGTATTTAATCGTGTGTTCTCTTACTGTGTTTTATCTAATCCTTCTCTTTCACTTTATTGCGCAGTAGCCTGGTGGCGCACCCACAATTTTGTTGTACTGTACAACTGTACAATGACAATAAAGCATTTCTATTCTATTCTATAACCGGTTTATTCATGTCCATGTAACCATGGCCACCGGAGTGGTGGCTCAGTTGGTAGAGCATCCGCCCCACACCCAGGAGGCAGGGGTTCAAATCCCGGCTGGGTCATGCCGAAGACCATATAAAAGTGGAACTTCCTGCCGTCCAGCTTGGTGCTCAGCAATAATGGAATGGAGGAGGGAAATTTGTGGTGGCGCCTTGCATTGCAGCGGCCCTCTGATTCTACACTTGGGGTGTGTGTGATTAACATAGTAGATAGGTAAAACACAATCTCATTCTACTGTACATGATTGGTTGTACAGTTGAATGACAATAAAGGGTGATTTAATTAATTTTAATTTAATTTTAATGGTCACTGCTGGACTCTTTCTGGTCTTGTGTTTGGGGGGACAGCATCAGTCCTCAGTCTGGGTTTGTCAGTTTTGCTTCTTGTGAATTATTCACTCTTAGAATGGGCCTGCACACTGATTTAGTTTAATTTCCTCATTAATGTCATTGTTTTATTTCAACATAAAAAAAACTATGTGCTGTCATATAAATCACATTATTACATGTTTGACCTTGAAGATGGTAATGTTTTGTGGAAATAAATGTACTGCATAAAGTTTTCTGTTGCTGTAATCTTTCATTAAAGTCATGCTGTTTCTACTAACTCGTCTCAGACATTTTTTCTCCTTTCTGTGTCTGCTGGGAACCCAAACATCTGGATCATGTTCTCAGCTTGATTTGTGCATCCAGAAGCTGCACAGAAAACCATGCTGACAACCTGATCTGTGAACATTGTAGGATTTCATTGTTTTTGGCATCAAAATACAATTTATGAAGTCAGACCTTCCTCTAACATTGGAGGAAAATATTCATTTTCCACAATGTGATGTTACAATATGGATGAATAAAAAAGTAGAAAAAAAGGCTTGCTTTTGTTTGAATGACTGGTGCTGTTATTATCTGCTTAATGAATTCAATTATGTTCCCCAGTCACCACCTGGAAGACGAGGCAATGGTGCCAACATGCTGCTCACTGGTATTAGCTGACATTACTTTGTAAGGCTTGCTTCTTGTGAATTATTCACTCTTCGAATGGGCCTGCACACTGATTTAGTTTAATTTCCTCATTAATGTCATTGTTTTATTTCAACATAAAAAAAAACTATGTGCTGTCATATAAATCACATTATTACATGTTTGACCTTGAAGATGGTTCAGAGATGGAATAATGAGAAAATGAGAGCATGTCTTTGCATTTTTATTATTATTTTTTTTTATTTTAAAATACAATTTCATGGAATTTGTACTACATTGAATATTTTCATATAACAGACTGTTGCACCTTGACTACATTGTGCTACAAAGGCCTCTTCTTTTTAGTATTTTCTACCATGCTTAGTCACTAGTTTTCAGAGTACAGTGTAAGTGATATACACATGTACTAGTACATCTCAGTATATAGAATATCATGATTTACATTTTAATTTCAAAAACTGTCATCAAAATTGAATTAAAAAAAGCCTGAAAAATGTCCTTGTGCCTATAATGAATATTGAAGAATTGAAAGTTTATTTTTCTGAATTATATATATAAAAAAACTTTTTCACAATATTCAAATGTATTGAAAGCCACGAATGTGTTATATTTACATTCACACACAAAAAATCTTTCCCAACTTGAAAGGTTTAGGAGTAAAGTGCACAACCCTTAGTAACTTAGCTAAATCACATTAAACTTACTGACAGCAGGATTTTTTACTACATATTTTCAATTCAGATATTTCTGCCTAATCTAGGAAAATAACCCACTATATTCAAGAGTTGATAATTCAGTAATCAGTCCAGTGAAGCCATCCGTGCCCACTCCACAAGACTGCTAAACAGCTTTGTTCATCAGGACCCTGAACTCTGCACCCCCCCCCCCCCCCCCAGACCTTATGCACTCACCTGAACAATAACTACCTCAGCTGTTGTCATAGTACGACTGGGACACCAACAGTAATACAGTCACGTGGAAAAAATTAGGACATCCTGTATAAGCTTGTTTTTTGACATATTTGGACATATGGATATTTAATATCAGTATTAAAAATACTGGGAGATTCATGGAATACAACTAAACAATTAAAAATGAATTAAAGATGTTTTTCATGTTTTCTGTAAAATGTAATTCTAAACAAATAGTTAGGAATAAATTAGAAGACCCCCCATCTATTTTCAGACACCCCCACATTCACTGAAAATGGCTAAAATAAATGTTTAAAAAATGCAAATAAAAACAAAAACAAGGTTAGACATAGATATGCAAACATTTATTAATAAAGAACTGAATATTTAATGGGGTGTTCTTTTTCATGACTGTACATTTGCTGCTGTATGTCTCTGCACTTTACTGCAACCATCTGCACAAATGCCATACCTGCTGCTTTCTGTCATTGCAATACTGATCATGTGCAGTCCTATCTGTCACTGTCTGCACCTACACTACCGCACTGAACTTGAAACTACGAATATTACAGCTCTATTTTTCTGTATATAGGATTACTAGGTTTCATCAATGTTAATCGATTGTCACAGCTGCCATTCACACACCATTATAGAAAGGCCATTGATGGAACTATAGGGCGCTCCATGAACCACGTGACCGGGCAGCAGCGAGATCAAAGAGAGTTGCAACTCTCATTAAAAGACTCTGTACAGGTCAAGTTGCCCCGGGATCTGATTTGTACATGTACAAGTACATTTTCAAGCCAGTGATTTACAGATTCAAAATTTTCTAACGCCTCATTCAAAGCATTATAGTCCCACAGTCACCAGCTTGAGTTGAGGAACGCATACGTCAATAACAGAAACCTGGATTAATAGTGACAGGGGCATGGATGTTGGGACAGATGGTTATGAATTGATTTGGAAGAACAGAGAAAACAAGAATCAGGCTGGTGCGGCTCTATTTGTTGACATCAACTCATTATGAGGTGGTGGGAGAAATGTCAACAATGGTAGATCCACAGCATGTGGGACACCATGTGGTGTATGGGGCACAGCCTATCCCCATTTCACTGATCCTGGGCCACACTGCTACTGAGTAGTGAAAGCTACAGTGGGGGGTTAATCCTCTGGTAGCCCTGTGCATCAACTTTCCTTTCTGCATTCTATTACACTGAACACCAAGCTAGAAGGTGGAGAATACCATTTTAGATGGTCTTTGGTATGACCTGGAAGGGATTTGAACCCACAACCGGAAGGTTGTGGGGCGGATGCCCTACCAACTAGGCCACCACTCCGGTCAACAGTGGTAGATAATTTACTGGAATATTTCACAATAGAAATTCTGATGGAAAAAAGAAAATGTTCATGTAAGCTGCATGTATAGAACACCAGGTTCTAGTATAGATGCATTTAAGAACTGGATGGAAGAACAGTGGACAAAAATTCAATAAAACAATGTTCATCTGTGGTGATTTTAATACTGACTTGATAAATCCAAATCAGCACAAGCTGGCAGATGACTTCATCAATACTTTGTTCAGCCTAAGCCTCTGTCCTAAAATCATCAAACCCAGACACATTATCTCTGACTGTGAAACATTAATTCATCATATATTTACTAACAGTTGAGACAATAACATAGTGAATGGATTACTAATAAATGATATCAGTGATGACCTTAGATTACAGGAAAATGTTAGAAAATTGTAAAAATGATAATAAACATACATGCAGTATATTAAAAAAGCATAATCAGAAATTTCCCTACAAAGGTAAATTAGCTTCAGCATTTTCCTGAAAATTATAACAATATTAACAAGCAAATGTGACAGAACATTTTACAAATACTGTCTAAATGTTGGTGGAAACTGGGCAAAAAAAAATCCACAGATAATGACATTGATTTTATAGAAAGAAATCTTACTTCAATCTTTATTAAAACAGAAGAAAAATGAATTAGAAATATTAATAAATGTTAAAACAAAACATCAAGAGATTGCGATGACACAAATATGAAAACAGTGAAATTGACATGATTGTTGAACCCAGGAGACAGACACTGACACGAGTAGATTAATTTGACAATTATTTATTAACTCAGTGTAGAATGTTGAGAGTGTGAATGAGTGAGTGAGTTCGTAGTAGTCTGGCCACTGGAGCTGAGCGGGTCTTGCTGCGACCTGGCAACCCTGGAACACACAAGCACAGGATGTTACTACAGTTCGTGAGAACGGAAAGCTGAGGCTTGTGCTGCTTACTTGCAGGTGCCGCTGCGAGAGTCCTGCTGGCTCCGTGTTCTGGTGTAGCGTGGTGTGCGTGGTGTTTGGTGCTGAGGAGGTGAGGAGGAGATCCGAGGAGGAGGAGATGATGTCCCGTTATCTGGGAAGGTGAGTCCGCCGCCAGGGAGGTCCACCTGGCGGCGAACAGGTGAGTGCAAACAGGTGTCAAAGTGTCAAACACTTTGACAGGGTGAGTGTTGCTGTTGCTTAAGTGGCGTGGCTTGGCGAGAAGACTTGATTCCAACTCTGGCTTGAGGTCGTGTCCTTGACGCGATGCGTGGCAAAGACGACAGACGACTCCGTGCAGAGCAGTCAGAGACACTGTCTTTTAAAGCCTGCTGATTACCGATGGCAGGTGTGTGCGCAGCTGAAGTTAATGACGGCCCAGCGGCCGCCATGACAGTACTCCCCCCTCTAGAGGTGCCTCCAGGCACCTGCCCTATCCTACCTGGATGCGCCCGATGGAAATCGTGGATCAACTGCTTGTCAAGGATCAATGCAGGGCGAATCCAGGAGCGATGCTCAGGGCCAAAACCCTCCCAGTCCACCAAATACTGAAGACGCCGGCCCCACCGGCGGACATCCAAGATGGCAGTCACCTCCCAAGCCAGGTGGCCGTCGATCATCCTCGGGGGGGAAAGAGCCGTGGGGGGCGGGCACAGAGGATCGGAGATGTAGGGCTTGACCTGGGAGACGTGAAAGGTAGGGCAGATGTGCATAGAAGGGGGAAGAGCTAGGCGCACACACACTGGGTTAATAATGCGAGAAATCACATAGGGACCGATGAAGCGCTTCATCAACTTGCGCTTCTCGGCTGGCACATTGATATTTTTGGTGGACAACCAAACCTTTTGACCCACTTTATAGTCCGGGGCGGGCCTCCTGTGACGGTTGGCCACCTGGATATTGCATTCCGTGGTCCTGAGGAGGGCTCTGCGGGTGATGGTCCAAATCCACCGACAACGCTTAGCGTGAGCCTGAACAGAAGGGACAGCCACCTCCTTCTCCTCCTCCGGGAACAGTTGTGGATCATACCCCAGAGACGCTTTAAATGGGGACGTCCCAGTAGCTGAGGACACCGTGGTATTGTGCGCGTACTTGATCCAGGGCAGGAACGTACTCCAGGAAGAGGAGCAGGAAGAGATGACACAGCGGAGTGCAGCCTCCAGCTCCTGATTGGCCCGTTCACACTGGCCGTTACTCTGCGGATGTTACCCAGACGAGAGGCTTGCCGTGGCCCCCAACACCTTGCAGAACGCCTTCCAAACTTGGGACACAAATTGTGGGCCTCGATCCAAGACAATATCAGCCGGGATACAATGAAGACGGACCACATGCTGCACCAAAAGATCCGCCGTCTCCCGCGCTGAAGGCAACCCCCGGAGAGGCACAAAATGTGCCGCCTTGGAGAAGCGATCCACTATCATCAGGACTGAGGTGAAGTGGCCAGAGGGGGGCAGGCCAGTCACGAAGTCCAAAGCCACATGCGACCAGGGGCGGCAAGGAACTGGTAGAGGATGAAGAAGACCCGCCGGGGGGGAAGATGATGATTTCCCGGCGGCACACTGGGCGCAGGCCCGGACATAGCTGGTAACGTCCTTCCTCAACCCTGGCCACCAAAAGGCTCTCTGAAGCAGGTCAATCATGCGGGCAATTCCTGGATGACACGCCAACTTAGACGCGTGACCCCATTGGATGACCTCGCTCCTGATAGAAGGGGGAATGAACAAACTGTCCGGGGGGCCCCCACCCGGATCGGACTCAGTCTCCTGCGCTCTCCTGACCTTGTCCTGGATCTCCCACGAGAGGGTGCCCACCACACAGGATGACGGCAGGATAGTCTCCTCCTGATCCCCGGTGGTCTTCGCCTCGAACTGTCTTGAGAGGCGTTCCGGACCCCAAGCAGCCATTTTGAGTACCTGGTGATGCCGTTTGTGTTAACCAACGCTCCGGCCGTCTTCCAGCGCCTAATTAATGACGTCCTCCGGGATTTCCTGAACTCCTTCGTGTTTGTCTACCTGGATGACATCCTCATTTTCTCATGCACTTTGGAGGAGCACTAGGTGCATGTGCGACGGGTCAGGAACGCCGTCTTCCACTCATCGCCCTCCTTGATGCGCACCATGTGGTACGCGTTGCGCAGGTCCAGCTTCATGAACCAAGATGCCCCCTGGAGGGAGTCAAAAGCCCAGTTCATCAGTGGCAGCGTGTACTTATCTTTGATGGTGATCTCATTAAGCCCCCGGAAGTTGATACAGGGACGCAGCGAGCCATCCTTTTTTCCAACAAAGAAGAAACCCGCCCCCACCGCCGAGGAAGAAGGTCGAATTATCCCAGAGCTGAGGGACTCCTTAATATACGTGTCCATGGCCTCACGCTCCGGGGCAGACAGACTATACAGACGACTTGCCGGGAGGGGGGCCCCTGCCCTGAGGTTGATCGCACAATCGTAGGGGCGGTGGGGGGGAAGGGACAGCGCCCGTGACTTGCTGAAAACTGCTCTGAGATCGTGGTAGGCTTCTGGTACCATGGACAGATCCGGGGGCAGCGTCGAAGGCGGGACCACCGATACTGAGGGGGCACACGCTGCAGACTGGAGGCAGGCACTGAGACAAAAAGAGCTCCACACGGTGATACTTCCAGCTTGCCAATCGAACGAGGGATTGTGGAGACGTAGCCACGGGTACCCCAGGATCACAGGCGAAGAGGAGATGGGCAACACCAAGAAACGGATCTCTTCCCGATGGTTTCCAGAAACTATCACCGACACGGGGGCCGTCTGGTGGGAAAGAGAGGTCAGTGATGCCTTTGACAGCGTGACGAGATTGACAGGTGGGCGAAGAGGTTGACAGCTGAGGCCCAGCTGGGTTGCCAGGTCTCTGGAGATGAAACTTTGCTCAGCTCCAGAATCAACAAGGGCATGTGTTGTGTGTTGCCCAGATCCCTCCGGCGCTGTCTCTCAGCCGCCGAAACCCCCGACTGCCCGATAACCATTTCCTCTTGCTCCGGAAGTTCCTCTGACGGGGGCAGAGCCAGGAGAGGTGGCTTAGCAGAACGGGGGCGTGGTTTACTCAAACGGCTAGCAGCCCTCCGTTCGGCCGCTCGCTCCTTCAGCCTACTGTCCAAACTAATAGTAAGGGAAATTAGTTCACCTAACTTGTCAGGCTTATCCCGTGCCGCTAGTTCATCCCTGAGTTCCGAACTAAGGCTGCGGAGGAAAATGCTGCAAAGCGCTGGCTCCCCCCACCCGACCTCTGCGGCTAGCACCCGGAAGTCTACAGCGTAATCGGCGGCAGATCTACTGCCCTGCCGAAGGCTAAGCAACCGGTCAGTTAGCACCGCGCCCCGGTCAGTATGGTCAAACACCTCTAAAAATTCTGCCACGAACTGCTGGTAAGTTAAGAGGGAATAGTTGGGTTTAGCCATAACAGTGTATGCCCAAGCTAACGCCCTTCCTTCGAGCAGGTTAGAGATATACCCAATCTTGCTGTGGTCCGTGGGAAAATCTCCCGGGACGCGGTGAAACACAGTTTCGCATTGTAGCAAAAAACCCCGTGCTCCTCCGAGTTTTCCGCTAAAACGGGCGGGGGTAGGCACGGGAGTGAGGCGAGGTAAAGATGGCTGTTGTGTTAAACTAGCAGGTGGGGCTACAGGGGCTGATGAAGCCCCGGCGGCCGGGGGGAACACCTGACGTCCTTCCAGGTGACCCAGCCTGCAGTTAACCTGAGTTAGTTGGTTAAGAATAACTGTCTGCTGGTGAGCAATTAAGTCTACTCGAGCGCTAAGGGTGTTAATGCGGCGCGCCAACGCGCTGTCTGCTGGGTCGTCTTGACGGAGTCGTACTGACATGATTGTTGAACCCAGGAGACAGACGCTGACACGAGTAGATTAATTTGACAATTATTTATTAACTCAGTGTAGAATTTTGAGAGTGTGAATGAGCGAGTGAGTGCATAGTAGTCTGGCCACTGGAGCTGAGCGGGTCTTGCTGCGACCTGGCAACCCTGGAACACACAAGCACAGGATGTTACTACAGTTCGTGAGAACGGAAAGCTGAGGCTTGTGCTGCTTACTTGCAGGTGCCGCTGCGAGAGTCCTGTTGGCTCCGTGTCCTAGTGTAGCGTGGTGCGCGTGGCGTTTGGTGCTGAGGAGGTGAGGAGGAGATCCGAGGAGGAGGAGATGACGTCCCGTTATCTGGTAAGGTGAGTCCGCCGCCAGGGAGGTCCACCTGTGCACAGGGGAAAACACTTTGACAGGGTGAGTGTTGCTGTTGCTTACGTGGCGTGACTTGGCGAGAAGACTTGATTCCAACTCTGGCTTGAGGTCGTGTCCTTGACGCGATGCATGGCAAAGATGACAGACGACTCCGTGCAGAGCAGTCAGAGACACTGGCTTTTAAAGCCTGCTGATTACCGATGGCAGGTGTGTGCGCAGCTGAAGTTAATGATGGCCCAGCGGCTGCCATGACAGAAATAGGTAATTGAGGGAATTTCCAAACCACTAACTCATATCTTCAACTTATCATTCCAAATGGGACAATTTCCTAATGAAATTAAAACTGCAAAAGTCATTCCATTCTATAAATCTGGTGACAAGTAACACTTCACAGTTTTCTCTTCTGACAAAGTTGTCAAAAATTCTAGAAAAACTCTTCAATGATGGATTAGAAAAGTTTATAGACCAACATAAGCTACTCTGACAGTCAAGATGGATTTAGAGCAAACTGGTATACATCATTAGCATTAAATGAACTCAGAGAAGAAATCACTAATTCCATAGATAAAAAGACATTCACAGTTGGAGTATTTCTGTGTAACAGGTCCCCTTTTTGGGCAGTGACAATATCAGTGTGATGGTTCCTACTAGGGCACCCTTAAACGGCTGTGATCGGGGACACTAGTGTATACGTGTAGGCGGCATATGGATCACGATGACACCAGACTGATGTTTCCCACAATTTATTTGCTCCTGTTGGAGAAATAAAACAATACATATCACTCTTCGTCTGTACCTCGATCCCACACAGACTCCCCCAGCAAAGCAAAGCGGTACTTTGGGGGAAAGGAGGAGCTACCGGAGCCTCGGAGGTACGGGAAGAGCAGATGTGGGCAGTGTACAGCTAAAATAAAAGCACTCAAGTAAATAAAATTCACAATAATATAAAGGAAACCATGACTGAGAAAAGGAATGTTTAAGGTGCATTTTCGACTCTGTTACACCCACCCCACTGAATTTTATCAAACTTGAGCCACAGCTACACAGAACTCATGACAATATACAAAACACCCGGGATTAGTTAAAGAACACCATCTGAAAGAGTGTCCCACACAAGGACGAAGTGGCATGAGAGCAGCGCTTATCTCTCAACCCAACCACTGGTGTGCCTTGTACACCCCACCAAAAACCCCAACTATTAGTGTAGTAAAAGCTCATGTATAATAAAATAAAATAAAATAAAATAGCTGATCACTAGAATTCAAGCTCAAGTCCACAAAAGGATAGTCCACTCATGTAGCAATTAGTCAGTCAGGGTCTGAAACACAGACCTACAAACAGCCTTAACATTCAACTTGTCCTGAATTTCATCTTGCCTGGACATTGTCTGCACTAGTCTATTTACAGGTCTAATCAGGCAACCAAATCTTGACCTGATTTGAGATTGTGCATTTAAACGGTCACAATGTATACGTGACGTCTGGTCAACAGTATAGCGAACAAGGGGAGTGTCTGTCTGTCTCTCGGAATCAGGAACAGAAATTAGTTGACTGTCAAGTGTTTGTCCACCATGAGTATCAGTAGCAGCTGTAGTCACAGGTCTAGAGTCAGAGGACATGGGATGATCTACACCTTGAGCAACAGGTGCAACTGAAGAGTTCTGGGGGTCAGAGGACACACTTGTCACATCAGAAACGTCTACCTGTGACACAGATGGTTCAGTGAGCTGCGTGATCCACTCAACAGTTCTCCTTTCAGAGTCAACAGGTTCTGGATCAACTAATGGTTCACGTGTTTCTCCACATGAAGACGGATCACCTGTACCAGCCTCACTCTCTCCCTCGAAGAGGTCCACAGATGTATCTCCCTCATCACCAATGTCTGTAGCTAAGGTTTCTGAAAGTAAGGTGGATGAACCATGGTTGGACACATCGCACACATCCACCACAGGAAGAAAATTTACCAGCATCAACAGATTCCTGTGGACCACTTTCGTCCGTCTAGTAAGAGTGTCACAAATTCTGTATGTATGGGTCTGCGGGTTCACATCCATTACAGTGTAAACAGTTAATTCCCACTTATCAGCATTTTTCTTTTTGCCTCTCTCCTTTCTGTTGGCCAAAAGCACCCTGTCACCAATCTCAATCTTGGATCCTGTCACTTTCCTGTTGTAAAGATTAGCATGTATGTGTTGCTCCTTAGCAGCACGGTCCTGAGCAACCATCATTGCTTCTTTTAGCTCACAGGTGAGAGTTGCCACATACTTGTCATAACTGGTTACATCAGCATCGCAAAGAACAGAACGAAACATGACATCTACGGGCAAATGGGGCACACGGCCATACATGAGGTAAAAAGGAGGAAAGCCAGTCGTCTCATGGGCTGTACAGTTGTACATAAATGTCAAAGTCTGCAACCGTCGTGGCCAGTTAGCTTTCACCTCAGGGGACAGTGCACGAATCATCCCATCCAGTGTCCTGTTAAACCGTTCGACACTGCCATTTCCCATTGGGTGGTAAGCGGTAGTGTGAGATTTCCTGACACCGGACACTTTGAGGAGTTCACTGATTAGTTGACTTTCAAAATTAGGACCTTGGTCACTGTGGATTCTTTCTGGGAATCCAAAGACACAAAAGTACTTGTTCCACAGAACATTTGCCACTTGCTTAGCTGTTTGATCCTTACAAGGAATGCCTGAGCCATCCTGGTAAAGTGATCTGTTATCACTAGGACATCAATAGACTTGTTCCTAGAGTCTTCAGCTGACCAAAAGTCAATGCAGACCAACTCCAGAGGTCTAGATGGCAAGATGCTCTATAAGGGAGCTCGTCCCTCAGGTTCAGCTGACTTGCTGAGGACACAATGCTGGCAGTGTCTGACATGGTCTCTAACATCTCTCTCAAGGGTCAGCCAGAAAAATCTCTGTCTGGATAAACTGAGGGTTCGCGACTGGCCTTGATGACCAGCATCATCACGCACGCCTCTCAAGACCTCATCCTTAAGTGAGTCTGGGACAACATACTGAAACCATTTGGACTTGGTTCTCTGGTCTCTTGAAACTCTGTACAGAACACCATTGCTCACAGATAGCTTATCCCAGTGTTTCAGATATTTAATCACTGAAAATAATTCTTTCACCCTTTCTCTCCTTGGGGGTCTTTGATGTCTTTCAACATAAAACAGGACGCGAGAAAGAGTTCCATCCTCCAACTGTTTGTCACGCAAAGCCTTTTCAGAATAGGCAGGCAACGGGTCTTGACCTGGTGGGACTAACTGGGGCAAAAACTGCAAGGCTTCAATTGCCCGGGCCCTCGGACCAGCATCCCACTCAATGTGTGACTGCATCACAGCAGACACTTCTTCTGAATTCACAATGTGAGTGTGTACCCGGGAGGTATGAGCATTGTCACACATCGCATCCACGTGACCACTGGATGAACGAAAAGCATCCTGAACAGAGGCAGTAGACACATTTTTGACTTCACTGAGGAGTTTCACATATGGCTCATTGAACAGTCCGTGACCAATATTTTCCTTGACAAAAGGCACACGGCTTAATGCATCAGCCACAATGTTCTGCCGCCCTGGAACATACTTTATGTTGAATGAATGAATGAATCTTTATTTCAGATAGATTAAAAGTACAGGTTAAAAGAAACTGAATAATATAACAAAGGGGGAAAGAAAATCCAACAAGGTCAAATTAGACAATAACTCCTCTGATTATACAGTTCAACATAAGTTATCCGAAATGGGTGATGGCTGAAGCCGCAGCTTATATTGCCCACCCATGTTCCATCCAAGAATTCCAAAGAAAAACAAAACAAGAGCGATTACAATTCAGAACAAAGCTAAGACAAAATGTGACAAAAACTAAGCTACAACACAACGCAGACTGGATATGACAATCATGTGATTTTACATGTCATCTTGTATATATGTTTGGAGTATTTCTTCCTTTAGTTTTTGTTTAAATTGTCCAAGCGTTGTACATGATTTTAATTCAGGTCCAAAATCGTTCCATAATCTGACTCCTTGCACTGAAACACAGTGTTGCTTGGTGGTAGTTCTCACTGACGGTTTTTGAAATATACATGTTTCTCTGAAATGATATTGTTTCTCCCTTATTTGGAAAAACTTTTGGATATTTGCAGGCAGTGATAGATTCTTCACTTTAAACATTATTATTGCAGTTTTAAAGTCAACCAGATCTTTCAACTTGAGAGCTTTTAATTTAAGAAAAAGTGGGTTTGTTGGTTCCCTGTAAGCAGCTTTGTTTATTATTCTAATAGCTCTCTTCTGAAGCATAAAGACTGGATATATGTTTGTTTTATATGTATTTCCCCATACTTCAGTACAATATGTCATGTATGGGAGTATTAATGAATGATACAAGGTATATAGTGTGGTTTGATTCAGCAAATATTTCACTCTGTGTAGTATTGCAATTGATTTGGATATTTTACCTTTAATTTAATTAATATGTGACTTCCAACACAGTTTATTATCAATTATTACTCAAAGAAAATTAGTTTCGGATACCCTTTCAATCTCTACACCATTTACACTGCGTTTAGATACTAAGTTGTTTTGATGGTTGTTAAAGACTATAAATTTTGTCTTACTTAAATTGAGCGTTAATTTGTTTGAATCAAACCACAGTTTAAGCTTTCCCAATTCCTTTCCGAGTGTATCCCAAAGTTGTTCCAAATTGCTTCCACTGCATAATAGATTAGTGTCATTGGCAAACAATATTAAGTCCATTTTTTCTGAAACTTTACATATATCATTTATATACATATTGAATAGCAATGGCCCCAAAACTGAACCCTATGGGACTCCACAAGTAACCTTCAGTAACTGTGAGTTTTTGTTACCAACACATACATACTGATATCTATTCTTTAAGTAACTACATAACCAGGACAGTGCTACCCCTCTAATACCACAATTTTGTAGTCTCTTTAATAATAAATTATGATCCACTGTATCAAATGATTTTTTAAGATCCAGGAATACCCCAACTGAATACTCTTTGTTTTCAATGGCAGATGATATTTTTTCTATAAATTCCATTAGAGCAAATGTAGTTGTCCTCTTGTGTCTGAACCCATATTCAGAATCAGAATCAGAATCAGGTTTATTGCCATTGTTCATGTAGTACACAAACTAGGAATTTGTCTCGGTACAATGCTGCAACATTAAACATGATAAGATAAGAGAAATAAACTATACATGTAATAAAGTGTAGGATAAGATTAAGTGATACTGGTCAACAGTTAAAATATATATTAGCCAGCAGCAGATACTGTGGAGAACTATATAGTGCAGTCGGTAATGCAGAAAGAAAACAGTGATGATTGACATGAGTCTGGTTGAGCTGCTGTACATGGTGCACGAGAGTCAATAAGTCACTTAGTGTTCAGCAGTCTAATGGCAGAGGGGAAGAAGCTGTTCATGTGACGGGAGGTTTTAGTCTGGATGGACCGAAGTCTTCTACAGAGGGGAGGGGGGCAAACAGTACGTGACCAGGGTGTGTGAGGGATCGGCTATGATCCGGCCAGCACGCCTCCGGGTCCTGGAGATGTACAGATCCTGGAGAGATGGGAGCTTGCAGCCGATCACCTTCTCAGCAGTGCGCACGACGCGCTGCAGCCTTAGTCTGTCCCTGGCAGTGGCTCCTGCGTACCATACGGTTATGGAGGGTGGTGAGGATGGACTCGATGATGGCTGTGTAGAACTGCACTAACATCTTGGTGGGTAGCTTGAGCTTCCTCAGCTGCCGCAGGAAGAACATCCTCTGCTGGGCTTTTTTGATGAGTGAGCTGATGGTCAGCTCCCATTTGAGGTCCCTGGTGATGGTAGTGCCTAGGAAGTGGAAGGAATCAGCAGTGGTGATGGGAGAGCCTGAGAGGGTGAGGGGGGGCAGAGGAGTAGTGACTTTCCTGAAGTCTACAATCATCTCCACTGTCTTCAGAGCGTTCAGCTGCAGGTTGTTATTGCTGCACCAGGACGCCAGCTGGGCCACCTCTCTCCTGTAGGCGGACTCGTCGCCGTTGGAGATGAGCCCGATGAGGGTGGTGTCGTCCGCAAACTTGATCAACTTGACAGACTGGTGGCTGGAGGTGCAGGAGTTGGTGTAAAGGGAGAAGAGTAGGGGGGAAAGTATTGCTGTAAAGTATTGCTGCTCACACAATAAATTATTCTTCAGTATGAAGTTGTCAATTCTCTCATAGAATATTTTTTCAAGTATCTTGGAAAATTGCGGCAATTGGGGAATTTGTCTATAGTTTGAGAATTCCCCTCTGTCACCCGTCTTGTATATTGGAATTACTTTAGCTATTTTCATTGCATTGGGAAATATACCTGTTTGGAGAGACAGGTTACAGATATACGTCAGTGGTTTCACTAAGCATTCAATAATAGTTTTGACTAAGAGCATGTCAATACCATCACAGTCCGTAGATGTTTTACTTTTAAACGATTTAACAATTTCGATGACCTCTCTCTCATCTGTGTTCTTTATGAAAATGGAGTCTTTTATAGCAGTGTTTTATGTCAGTACTTTATGTCAAAGTCACACGCAGCCAACTTGGCTACCCAGCGTTGCTCACGACAGTCTAACTTGGGCTTGTCAATATGTGAGTCAAAGGATTGTTGTCAGTCCCAAACAGTGAATTTGTGGACCCTTTAGCCAATGACTAAACTTGTCAGTGATGGACCATTTCAAAGCCAGAAATTCCAGTCGGTGCGCTGGATAGTTTTTCTGAGACTGTGTCAGTGACTTACTGGCAAAAGCAATAGGTTTGGCATGACTTTCACCTTCCTGGACTTGGGACAGAACGGCACCTATCCCGTCCAGAGATGCATCGGTTGAAAGCATGAAGGGACGGTCAAAGTCAGGATGAGCCAAGACCACAGTGTTAACAAGTGCAGATTTGAGACTTTCAAAGGCATGTATGTGCTCTTGGGTCCAGTCAGAAGCACAAAGCTTTCTGCAAGCCATCTTTTTTTTCTTACATCTGCCTTTAAATTTTCCACCTTTCAACAGGCTGAACAATGGCTGGGCAATGGCAGAATATCCTGGCACAAAATGCTGATAGTAATTAACCATCCCTAAGAAGGACCTAAGTCTTTTTTGGGACGGTGTCACACCATCAGTGTCCATAAGGTCAGCACAAGTCCATTTTTGCGATGTTTTCAACCTTACTTGGGTCGGTTTGAAAACCCATTCTAATCAATTACGTGACCAAGAAAACCTCACAGATCTCCTGAGGAAAAAACACTTCTTGGGTGCCAACTTCAAGTTGTGCCTACGCAGCCTGCTGAACACCATCTCAAGGCGCTGCAATGCACTCTCCTCATCAGATGCAAAAATCAGCAGATCATCCAAATAGCACAACAAAGTCAAGTAATCTGGTCACCAAAAATGGCAGTTATCATGTGCATAAAACTAGCAGGACTATTGGCATAATCCCTGGGGCAGGCGATTGTACTCATATAAGCCCATCGGAGTGGTAAAAGCAGAATACTTCCTGTCATCCTCATGAAGCGGCATGTTGTAGAAGTCGGACGTTAAATCCACTGTGCTGAAGAGGCAGTTACCTCCAGTGCTGCCAGACAATCTGCCTGGTGAGGGAGAGGGTGAGCGTGCTTTCAGAGTCCTCTTATTCAGCCAGCGAAAATCCGTGCAGATGCGGAGGTCGCCATTCTTTTTCCACACAAGAACCAAAGGAGAT
Source organism: Pholidichthys leucotaenia (assembly GCA_020510985.1). Lineage (NCBI taxonomy): Eukaryota > Metazoa > Chordata > Actinopteri > Cichliformes > Pholidichthyidae > Pholidichthys > Pholidichthys leucotaenia. Next base: position 122,357 of record JAJAQF010000054.1, read on the forward strand.
GCATACTCGCTAGTTGATTTCCTGATAATGTCTTTTTCCTCCATTTCATTCAGCACCTGTCTTAATTTCTGATACTGACAAGGGGGTACACGCCTGTATGGGAGTCTGAATGGTTTATTATCAGATAAATGTATGCGGTGTACAAAGCCCTTAGCTTCTCCGCAGTCTAGGTGGTGGCGTGAAAAGACATCCTCGTACTGAAGTACCAAGTCAGCCATTCTCTTTTTGCAGTCCTCTGACACTTGACATGAATTAATGTCTATGTCACAAAGCCCCACTGACTTGAGTTTTTCTTTTACAGACTCCATACCGGCATCACATGCCATTGTAGACTGTGTGTAGCAGGTCACTGGTACACTAGACTGCTCAGTTGCGTCCATGTCTTCAAGGGCTACACATGTGTAGACGTCAGCTAGCTTTGCATTGTGCCGTAACAACACAGTCTTGTTGGACGTGTTGATGAGTTTGAGAGGGACCCACCTGTCACCCCACATAGGAGTTACAATCTTAGCTACTAGGACACCCCTAAGAGCTGAACGAGAAGATGTGGGCTCTGTCATGACTGTACTGCCTGGAGATACAACAGTGTCTTGAGGCAATTTACCCCAAACAAGGTACTCACGCCCAGGTTCAAGGTAGGTGGCTGAGTTACATCTGACAGTACCAACTTTGTCAGGAATGTAATTTCCTTTCCATGGGTTCAAACCAGTGAGCATAGACAAGAACTGCTCAGCTTCTGGTTCTGCAGTTGGGCAGGGGCCAGACACTGTTTTCCAATAGGACTGGCATTGTTTTGAATGGTGTAGGATGTGCTTTATGACATTGGTACCAATAATCAGCTCATCATGCTGACCACAGACAACCAGAGTGGGGACTAGCATTTTACAACCATACACCTCCATCACAATGTCAAAAGCACTCTTTGGCCTGACACGCTGTCCACCACACCCAACCAGCATCACATTCACATCAATCTGGTTCTGATTTGTTATCACTCCAGCAGTTCTCAGTTTCTTCTCTGCATCCTCATTGATACTGCAGGCCATGGAGCCACTGTCCAGCATGCCATCAATTATCACTGCACCACCAAAAGCCACTGGTGTGTAGAAAAGGCTGAAACTATTGCCAATTATGTGAATGTTCTGATACACAACAACTACATCATCGCATGGCTTCTCACCGATGCAAGAATCGACTAAGCATCAGATGTGTCACTGCAGTGTGAGCTTGAGGTGAGACCTGCACTGCCTCCCTCCAAGTACAGGTCAGTTAGTTTCCCTGAGACTGAGAAGGAGGCTGACAGTTGTTGTTGGGACAGGCCAGTCTGGTAAGACCAGGGGAAAGACAGGTTAAAACACAGTTTCTCAGACATGCAATGTGAAATGGTGGAGTGACGTGTGTCATTACAGACCTTACAAGTTGCTTCATTGGGGCGTCTCTGACGAGGGGCACATTTAAATCTGTTGCTCTCAGTCGGGTGAGGAATTGTACACTGCTGCAACTTCTCCATCATTTCCTGAAACATGTTAACCATGTGACCAAGGAGCCTCTCCTCTGACTGTTGGAGATTTTGAGCAACAACCGGCACACTAGCACAATCTGAGTTGAGGGTATTTGGGGTAGGGTCAGAGATGGGGAATGGAGAGGGACCCTGACATGTAAACTGTCGGGTTTGAGGAAGTGAAGAGGGAATGACTGGGGTGTGGCACTGTTCTGGCATGGTCATGGCTGAAGATGGCAACCTGGGTTTGTCAGATGTTACAGTGGCTGTGTGACTCATTAGCTGTGGATCATCAGGTGCTCTGGCACTAGCTCTAACCTCTCTCTGATAATCGTCAATTCTCAACTGAACATCACGTGAGGTCCATTCATGAGATGGTTTCCACTTCAAGGTGCAAGACAGATCAGGATCAGGACAATTTTTGACGAACATGATAGCAACCTCTTTGCTCATGTCCTCAGTCTGCTTGCCTTGTCTACGCAGGCCCTCGAGAGCCAGGACTGCTGCTTTGTTCAGTCTTATCCAGTAGTCCACTGAGTTTTCTCTGTGCCTGGGCAGGGTTGCATAAAAATCTGCGAGCGGAAGACATGAGGAGGCATCACAGAAGTAATGGAGAAGAACATCATAGATTATCTCAGGTTTCTTTTTAGCATCTAGCTCCAGGTCACTACGCAGGGCAACTTTCACAACATCTCTGACTTTGCCCAGTAAATGATTCATTATTTCTCCTG